>CAJQZN010042404.1:0-11144 GCA_907164685.1 Colias eurytheme | reverse complement strand
ACGGGAACTATGCGGGTTTTCCTTTGAAAACGCGGGCGAAGCCGCGGGTGGAAATCTAGTATTTTTTATATAACAGTAATAGTACTACCACAAAATACTTAAAAGTAGCTTATAGTACTATGAAAGTTATATTATCTGTATTAAGTCTGTGATCTGTGATTATACCTAATCCTTATTAAAATAGTGATGAAAAGTTGGAATTTGTTCAAATATGTACAGTTTACCAACGTTTTAAATGATTATTTATTCATATTATGTAGAGAAAACAAAATTTAATTGAATAATGGGTTAATTCCATAAATTGAAAACGTTATTAACCTAACTTTAATTTCTAAAACCATGCGTAAAATTAAACGTATAAAACTTATAACTGAATATTATCAGCAATTTCACGATTTCTTAGCATGCGTTTATTGCATTTAACAACTGCATGAATGGTTCATACTTTGAAATTATTTATAAAAATAAAAAAAATGTTTTTAAAAATATCTTCAATTAGTCTTTATTCAGAGACAGAAGTCTTGATTAATCAAAATTAATATTGTCACGCGAGTCTCGCATTTCCTGAGATAATTATCAATTTAATTGTATATTTGACTTTTGTGTTTTAACTAAGATCAATGATGTTACTATGACTCATGAATTTACGTTTGGCCAAAGATACTATGAATAACACCCAAATTATTATCTTATATGTACATAAAACTGATTTACATAATATATTGAATGATATGTAAGCCAAAAATTGCTCATGTTAGTATTATGTTATACCTATTTAAAAATCATAAAGTCGCTATAATTAATAGATTAATAACTAATAAGCATTTGCAGTATTGTACAGTTACATTCTATTGTACAGTTACATTCTATTGTACAGTTTACATAGGTAATTGATTTTCTTTATACTTGCACACATCGCGATGCAACATAAATTTGAAAATTCTGAAAATGTAATAGATTTTTACTTTCAGTTTTCTTTATTCTTTCTCTCTTTTTAATACGAAAACGACTATGTAATGGATATTCGTAATTAACGCCAGAGAAGACAGTTTACTAAAACCGTTGTAGGAATTAGCTGTCTACATGTATTATGGCAGCTAATTCCTACTGTATTTCGAGTCATAATAGATTTACCATTTAGGCCTATATAATTCGATGAAAATAATCAAAGCAAATATTCGTAAAAGTTAACCTATAATGTATAAACATGTTTATTTCGTACGTACATTTTGACAAATGCTAAGCGGCAAGTTGCATGTTCGTGTGGTGTTTGCGATTTCACAGTGCGTTATTTTTAACCATAGAATTATGAATTTATAGACCTAATTAAACAATTGGGTTTTAATATCTTTTAATCAGTAATGGTTAAATGTATATGGTATCAATACATATCTATGTATGAAAGCTTTCCGCCCGCGGCTTCGTCTGCATTATTTTTTTATTTAATGTAGTGATGATGATGATGATGATGATGATTTTAATCGGTTAATCAAAATGTAGTTTTAAATATGGCAGATGTATTTTTTCTAAACCGTTAACTGAAGATTAAAACAAACCCTTCAAGTAGACATATGGCTTATTAATAATTTAATCGTATAAGCTTGCGTTTTCAACTTTTTACTATTTACCCATAAGTACAATTACACCAATTTGAAAGATTTCTACATCTATCAGCATTTCTTATACATCATTTATATTTTTATTATAATACGGGTCTATTATTCACAATACCTACGGTCTGAGTGACCCCTTGACAAACCACATCGGGAGCGAGACGAATTGCCTAGAACGAATTACTTTACGGGAAAGCTATTTCTTGGCGAAGTAAAATAGTTTTGTCGTAAACTTCAGAGGTGGTCTACAAAATGTTATAGTTGCGAAATGAAAGTAATATACTGATGTGGGGAATGGCCTGTTTTTGTTTGGACGTGTGTTTAATGGTTATTCATTTGTTTTATGATTTGTTTTGTAGGGATTTCGGTTTCATTATGATTAGTCGTAGGTAAGTGTAGATTCCATAAACTGCTAAATTGTGATAAAAAAAATTTAGAAAGACACGAATAATGTTATTTTCTATTGGGACTTTTTGTTTATGTTTTTGGTATAAACAAATGAATTTATATCATTTCTTACAGTCATGGAATGGCGAAAATATCAATATATTTTCCACATACTAAGATTGTATTTGCGTTAAATAGAACGGATCTTATTGCACGACTCATGATGCGAAGCATCAGAGAGTGCTTTACGATCGAAAAATTTTTTTCGCCTCATTTTTGCAGCTATTCTTATTATTATAGCCTTGTTAGTTCACGGAATCAAGATATTTTGCATACTATTGTCGAGATAATTTAATGGAGATTAATCCCATACTTTTTAAAAATTGATTTACTTCAATAGAATTGGAAAAAAACACCGAAATAGGTCAAAAAATTTTCCTGTCCGTCATGTGTGAAACCTGAAAACACTATAACTTGTGAAAAAATCCATCATTTGAGTTAAATTTTTTTTTTTAAATATTCTAATCGACGATTGTAGGTCACTGAATGCGAATGATTAATTAATTCAGTGTCGTTTAATTGCAATTAATAAAAAACGAAAACTACAATAAGTTTTTTTTTTATATTTAATAATTAAATGAGCATTATGAGTCGTGCACTTTTGGATTTTCCAAACTTTTATTTAAAAATCATTTCAGCTTCTTACGTTTCTTAGAAGATGCAGAAAATTTTGTCTCTAATTGGTTTCATATAACATGAACATTAAAATTGCTATAAAATGCTTCCAATTTAAATTGTTTGTAATATCTTGATGCATCTGAGGAAATGTCGCTTTTATTTTCTTTAAAGTGTTGCTATCTGGGAGATGTCGTGGGACAGAGATGATATATAGGTTTTGTATAGCGCTATCTCTCTTACAATTTCTGTAATTGAATCACATGTGTGGTATAATGGAAAATAGTATTACCTGACACACATTTTATATATTTTTTCATAAGTTACCAAGAACCACGTAGTCTCAGAATCAAGAGTTATTTCTTTGTACAAGAATAACTTATTACAAGTAATCAAAAACTTGTAAATGCAATTAAACTATGCAGTTATTACTTAATTGTTAAAAAAGTTATTTCACAAAATGCTAATTTCAACCATAAAGTTTAACAACCTCTACAAAAAGCGTATCACGAATTTCAGAATTTTGAAGCTTATTCAGAGGGCCTATCTATATTTATCTAAGTCTATGCCAAATGGTGTTTCGTCCACACGCGTGCATTGATTCTTTACAAGGCCACAATGGATCCATTGAATCGTCTCAACAATGCTGGAGCTGTGTTTACACTGTGGAATTCCGAATTTCGCGCGACAGTTTGAAAACGGAACGCAAACATAGACATCGAATTGGTTTTTTTATTTTTTTTTTCTTTAGTGGACAGGCAAAGGAGGTTTGTTGTCTGATTGATGGAGAATGTAATTTTAAGTGAAATCAGTATTGTATTGATAAGTAGAGACTTATTTGCAGCGCTTTATTTTATGATTGAACATTGAGTTAATTAAAAGAAACAGTAATAATTCACGTTAATAAAAGTTATTGGTTATTACTTAGTAGGAGAAATAGCCAATCCATAACTTTCGTACAGCAAAAAAAACACGATCTCATGTGAAAATCTTTAACCCGTGAACGACGACCAGACACTTATTTGAAAACCCTTTTAATAGTCACCTTATCTATGTAAATCCATAGCTCTTTAAAAGCTTAATAAGCTTAGTATATAATTAAAACACTTAATGATAAAAAATCGATATGAACTTGCCCTATACGAGTTAACCCGTCAATCACTGCAGTGTTACCAGCACTTACACAAAATACCCTCTAACTAAACAATGCCTCAAAATTGCTTTGTACGGTCGATATATTGAATTTTTAATACTTTTTACAATCCCGATTGTTAATTTAAGGGATGTTAATAGAATTTGGTACATAAGGGTTGAGATTTTTTCTGGGGTTTTATTTTATTGGGGTGGTCTATTGTTGCAAGTGTTATAGGTATTGGAACAAGGTTTTTTGAAGGTTCATTCGATTTTTATGTGTGTATTGAAAAAAGTGCTGAGGTAATTAATACATGAATCGTCTAACGTTACATAGTTAATTTTCGTTAAGACTTTCGAAAACTAAACATATTTAATTTCTTAAATGATTAATAAGTAATCATTATAAGTTCCAGTTGAATAAACTTTACAATCATATTAAAATGGGGTTATATAAGTGCAAACATTGTATCTCTAATGAATTTATAATAACTTATCCCTTCTAAAGGGGTTCGATTCCTTAAAAGTCCATCTTTGGAACTGCAATGTAGAAGTCCGAAGTTATGAATTGATAAAATGATGAAAATATCGACCTCGCATATTATACGAACCATTTACGGCTTAAATACGGGCGATATTATATGAAAAATTGCAATTTTAATACGGTTATTGTATCCACAAGAACAAACATGCAGGTCAAAGGTCTTGTTCATGCCGTTCACACAAGTGCGTGCTATTGTGCGCAGTGAACCGGTTAACATTTGTTAAAAACAGCTGGAAAGCGACTGAGTGAAAATTTTTAGCTTTTTTTTTATATGAGTGGAGTTACAGTGGAGATAACTGATGTTACCTATTTCATGTGTTTTAAAAATTCACATTTGTTTTTGCTTCTGTCCAGATAAAAATAGAGAAAACTGGTATCTCCTCAAAAGGGTTTTCTTTTCAGGAAAGTTTAAAAGAAAACCCTTTTGAGGAGATAGATAGATATCTTCCATGTTTAACATATTGTAATAAAGAATTTTTAGTTTAAACAATATTGGCGGAAATTTTGGCACTAGATTAAAAAAGAACCGGGTTTTTTTTCATAAATACTTGTATTTATGTCTTTTCAGGTATAACTTGATGAAGAATAAAAATAATCAGTAATCACTGCATAGTATAAAACAAAGTCGCTTTCTCTGTCCCTATGTCCCTATGTATGCTTAAATCTTTAAAACTACGCAACGGATTTTGATGCGGTTTTTCTTAATAGATAGAGTGATTCAAGAGGAAGGTTTTGTATATAATTTATTATGTTTTGGACAAAGCGGGCGAAGCCGCGGGCGAAAAGCTAGTAATTAATAATCAAAAGTTTCACAGTAAGTTCACGTATAAACGATGTTGTAACCTTTTTATATGTAGATACTAGATAACAATAACCTTTCATGTTCCTATTAAAACAGCACTTGTCATTCTAATTAAAATAGAAGAGAGTTCGTTATATCAATCACGAGAAGATTCCCGGGTTATTAACATGTATGTGATAAAAACATACATATTCAATTAATTTGTTACCCGCCTGGCTAGGGTTGTCACCGCTTAGTTCTCACACAGTTTTCTAGGGGATGGTAATGAAAATATTGAATTATCTTTTAACAAGACGGGAAATATTTGTTACTAATGGTATAAAGAAATTCGTAGGGTTTGTTATTTTTGTGTGTATTTATTACAATATCTCGTTTAGTAGGAGTATAATTGCGAACTATAGTTAATAGCCTGGGTAAAAAGTTAGGTGTCTTTCTGTCTTATCTTAATTCAATTCGAGAAAAGTCATCAGCAAAACATATTTTTGAAGTGAAACTTCTTTATCGGGGTTGAAAAAAAATTTTGTGTAACATTTTTCCGTTATGCGCCATCTTTTTCTTATCCCTACCACGCGTGATTCGACGTATTTCTGTAAAGTTGCATAATATATTAAATTATTTTTTAAAAAATAAGGTCATAAAGAAATTTCACTTCTTACGTGTGTACACACACACATTTTTTTTCGTTTTGTGTTACATTAATTTATTCATTCATAAATAATATACATTCACGTATACAATAAATGTTAAATTCTTTAAAAAGTAAATTATTTCAGAAATATTGAGTCATTCAAGCTTATCTATCCACATTTTGGATCTAGAGCCTGTTTCAAATATTCCATTTGATTGAAGTGTAAATAATGTGTAAAATAAATAATCTGTATTTGGGAAAGTGCAGATGTCATCACATCTCATAAATGTTGTATAAATAAAGGCAAGTGCAAATGGGGATTGAATTTAGGGATAAAAGGGGTATTTATTGTGAATGTAGGACGTTTATACATAGGGATATTGAAATACATTGGTTCAATTTCCGTAGGTATATTCATAACATTATACAGCAATGAATGACAGTAACTTGTTCTAGTTGATATTTAAAAATAAGGGTAAACGAAAATACTCACTCAATTCTTTTAGTCTAAGTTAATAATATACACAACACAAATATAAATAAACATAACTGTAAGAATCATTGATAACACATATTAAAATAGTAAGAGAAAACTTTGTTTCGCTTTTCAAATCAAATCAATCAAATCAAATTATTTTTAAACTTACTACTAAATTTAATTTGTAATCACAAAGCCCACTTCGTTATAAACACAATTTTTTTTATTGAATTTCCCGCAGTTACCAGCCCTAGCTGTATCACAAGCATCGCTCACTACAGCATGCTTGCGAGCTATTAAAATTTTATTTGTCAAAGGAATTTAAACTCTACTTTCACAACATAAAGTAATATTTAAATGTGGGGGAAAAATGCGAAATTTTTAAAGTAGATTAACAGCTCGTTCGGTTACATTGACGTTTCGGAGAGCCATTTACATCGCCGCACTAATAGGTAGGTATTGCTAAAGTTATTTTAAATCCTTTGTTTCTTTAATTAATTTGTGCGATAAATTTGCATTTTTATTTTATTTATGTTTTAAAGTTCTTTATGGACCTGACTGGTGAATTTATACGTATACATTCTTTTGCAATGATTTTTAAATTGATTAAGTTCCTACAAAACTTAACATTTTCTTTAACTTTTCATATCGTATACACACTTATTTCTATACACAGTAAGGAATTGATTTAATATGGGTAGACGGTATTTTTCTAAAATAAAAAAAAAGTTGTGTTTTCATGGCATAGTAATTATACGCAGAATAAACTAATTAACATTGAGTAAGTAGTGTACAGAGTCGGTCATAATTAATATCAATGCTAGTACAGTTAGACAAAGTTTTAGTGGCTTCATACTTCCCTTATTTAATTCAACACTAAAATGAGGAAATTAGAGAGTTTTCACAACTTTGCTTATGAGCTTTGAGACTTAAATTTTAGTTCAGTTCATACTTACGTGATTATTTGGTCTTGTTGTGTGGTTCTTTAAGAACTTATTACTAGGAAGTTTTAGAAATATTTTCGCAGACATTAGATATTATTGCTTACTTAGTTCTCATGCAGTCATAATTACCTAGATAAAGATAAAAGATAAAAACATAAAGATTTTTTTTCAATTTATGTTTATTAACTCTACCGGGTTTCGAACCCATGACACTTTCATCCCTAATATTTAGACCTAATCGTCTTTATGTAAGTTTCAATATATTTATTTTTTATTTAACAATTCATATAGAAAAATAACAGAGAATCGTTATTTAACGCGCGTTTTTCGCTTAACCACACCTCGATTAACTAGGGCATACACGTTGATTTAAAAATATCTCTCTAATAGGAGGATTTCTGATTAAAACGCTGGTAATTACTGGAGCTATGTAAATAATGCTTCCAGAATATTCTCACGGAAATACGCCACGTGGTTAGTGTTAAACTGTAGGTTTATCTTTACGCGCCTTTGATTCCACCGGTATATATCATTTCGATTTCTGGAATATCAATCAATCGGGTGTAGGGCTGCTACAGAAGTTTGTTAGTCGATTATGACTTTTCAATTAATTCAGTAGGGTTGCTGCTTTTGTAAATCTTTGTGGGCGAATTATAAACATTGGACATATTATTTTCCGCCCCAAATAGTTCCATTTTTTAATTATTTTCTTAACGTATGAAACTTATACATTAAGTAAAAAGGTATTTGAACATATGCAAATAAGTCTTTACTCAATTGCCCTAGAAATAAAGGGCTTTCGTCACCCGCGTCAATAAAATATTAGGACAATGTAAAACAAATATTTAAAATTAGCTCCTAATCAAACTAGCGCCGTTTCGAACCTCACACAAAGGTGTCTATTTGTTATTATAACCATAGAAAACTCCTGTGTTTATATGAATGTAACTCCATAAAGGTGTAAGAATAACAGCGGAGTCGTTGAACCGCTTTGTAGTTCGACCGACGTGATCGAAAAAAACTAGAAACAGATGTTTATTTCATGAAATAATAAAATAGGGTAATGTTACAGGATATCTATAATTATTCTTGTGGGAAAGTACGTTAGAGAAAGTATCTTTAGTCTATTGCAATAATTCTATTGTGTTTTGCCTTTATTAATAAACGAAACAGCTTCACTACATAGTATAAAACAAAGTCGCTTTCTCTGTCTCTATAATGTCCCTTTGTATGCTTAAATTTTTCAAACTACGCAATGGATTTTGATGCGGTTTTTTTAAATAGATAAAGTGATTCAAGAGGAAGGTTTTAGTATATAATTTATTAGGTTTTAGACAAAGTGGGCGAAGCCGCGGGCGGTAAGCTAGTTTATAAATATAAGCGGTTTTACCCGCATTGTTCCGCTCCTGTTGGCCTTAGCGTGATTATATTATATAAGTAGTCTATAATATAGCCTAGCCTTCCGCGATAAATGGGCTTTCTAACACCGAAATAATTTTTCAAATCGGACCAGTAGTTCCTGAGATTAGCGCGTCCAAACAAACAACAAGCTTTATAATATTAGCATAGATATTGCAACAAAATTCACTAGTCATTCATTCACGTTTATTTTGCAAGCGTATTCTCAAATTTCCAATACCAGACGTAAAATATCTAATTCCATTCCCATTCAAATCATTTTAACGTTTCATTGTTTTCAACAAAGAACAAAAGCAAATACTGATACAATTGAATAAATTTAAAGTTAGTTCGACCATTTCTGCTGACGTTACAATTTTAGTATCGGCATGAATATTAACTCCTATGTTCATTATTGATTTCCATGCTATATTTGCTGACGCTACACATCCCCTAGTGTTGATTTTTTAAGCAAATAATAGAGTTTCGCTTATCGACAGCCTAAACAAATAAGGGGCTATTTGCAAGCTAAAAAGCTCGAAATGCATTACAACTGAGGGGCTTATTTTGGTATCGATCGATAATTGTGTCACATTTATGACACAAAATGTCATTGGTTTATCTTTAACAAGTTTGTAGTCTCTTAGTACTTTAACAACGTATACTAAACAATTTAAATTTTAAACTGAAATAAATTGCAAAATCATTCCCAGAAAATATTCGTCTTATTATAAAGATGAGCTTTTACAAACTTCTTATTTATTGTTGTTACACAACTACTGTCATTAAAAACTTATTAAAACGTACCGTACCTATTATGAAATAAATTCCGCCATGTTGAATTATTACATTTAATTCATAGAAGTCATGTAATTAGACATTCATAAACCTTAAGAGGTCGCGTCAACAGTGACATTGAAAGGAGCACATTTTATTCACTGCCCCTTAATTAAAAATTCTCGAGGTATCTGAAAATAGTATGTTCCGTGTAAATAATTACTGCATTAAGCTGAAGTTACACAGGTTTTTTATTATTTAATAAAGAATGTTTACAATTCTAGGATTTGCCAATTAAGGTAAAAACTCTTCCAAATTGTAAATAGGACTGTTTTGTGCAAGAAACTGTATTTGGCATATTGTATTCATTGCAAAATATTTTTACTTCATGTTTATAATTACTTTTTCTGTCAAAATAAAGGCTATTATAATAATATTTAATAATATATTTGGCTCTTATTGTCGGAGGCCAAGACTCACTTTGGGTCCCTGCGCCACTCTAGTAAGTAAGTATAATAATATTTAAAAAATTATTATTATCGGCATAGGTCGCCAAATTGTATTTTGTCATGGACAGTTATTTCAGCACAACTATTAATGATGACTCATTAATAGTTGTGCTGAAATCTATTTAGATTTTTAAAGTGAAAAAGTTAACCATAATATTTCCTCAAAATTATCAACAGCAAAATGGACATTGCTTTAAATAGCGAACGATATGAGAATAGTATACCGTTTTATATCTCTGTGTGTGTATCAAATAATTTACTACCACCGCGACTAACGCACACATACAAACTATCTAGTGCTAATATTTTAAACAAATGTTTACTGCAAGGGTATGCAATTTGTTAGCAAACACAGTTAGGAAATAAGTATGAACAGGTGTATTGAGATAAATTAATGTGTTTGTACCAATCAGTATAATAGTTTTACTAGCTTTTTACCCGCGGCTTCAACTGGATCACAGAACATATAAAAGAGGTTAGAATGGCAATAATTCGCCGTTCCTATAAGAACCGGTGTCGCCTGTGGGTGTGGCCAAGTCCACGCAAGTCCGCTTACGCACATATTTGCAATTTCAAATTTAGCCAATCATAGCGCCGCGCGATCACGCGATTTAAAATGGAATGAATCATACGCATGATGATGATGTGAGCAGTGCTCATATCCTTGGCGCGTCTGCCCCGCCTACAATGCCTTTCTAACCTCTTTTATATGTTCTGTGAACTGGATAGTCAAAGATAATTCCCATGGAAATGATGTTTTTTTGATGTTTCCGAAAAAATTGCGTTACTAGCTTTTCTATCTCCAGACGCAAAAATCATGCGACGTGAAAGACAAACAAACATATTATTTATTTATTAGGCATTAAAAAATATTAGCAAAGATATTATTATAAAAACAGTTCATAATTTCTATATTAGGAGGTCAATAATGTATATAACATAGGTAAAATAATAGTATTTAAAAACAACTTAACTATGAGTTTTCAATTCGCCTCTGCACTTTATTCCCTGTAACACCTAATACAATTTAAAACTAACTTACAATTTAAAATTTTAATTTATCTCAATTCATATTATAGTCGTCAGAATAAGAAATATCGCACAGCAATCTCACGGCACTTAGCAATGCTCAAAAGGCTGATGTTATCACCCCGAGATGACTCGTTGCATCTTGTACGTGCATCTTTTCATTTCTGAACTGTGTTGAGCTTTTAATATTAATTTGTAACAATTTTTTGTGAAACGGTTTTGTGACGAA
>CAJQZN010042403.1:0-18671 GCA_907164685.1 Colias eurytheme | reverse complement strand
TCGACACATAATACATGTTTTGTTTTAATGCAAAACATCAATATTATAAATGGAAAAAGAGCGTGTGTGCAGAAGTGAAACTTCTTCGACAAGATTCAAAGATACCAAAATCTTCTCCCTACTCCATGACGTGACGGCGAATCGATCACAAGCTTCGGCTCTATCATTTTAGTAACTTCTTCAAGGAAATGCAAATAACTAAGTTATAACTGACAAACATGCTCTACACAAACGGTTTCGAAACTCAAGCAAAAAAATACGTTTCTATTTATTACTGAAAATATTTTATACACAATATAATAACCAACAAAATATAATGCAAATAAATCGTAAAACGGAATGATAAATTAAGCGATTGCGTTCGTATACTTGCAATCCGGCGTACAATTTTAATTTTTCCTTTGCTGCAACCGTGTATTCTATTGCACGCCTCATAAGCGAAGCGTTGAGGTGGGTACTACTGTCACTTCGCGCAAAACATCTGATTTTTCAAACTTAAAATGTCTTTATGCATCATACATTGCACTTGTAAGATAATACATACACACACATATTAAGAAAAAACACTATTTTTATCATTCATGATATTTTTGATGTCATTTTTGTTATTTAAACTAGTTAAAAAACAGTTTAAAAAAGTTCTGTCTTGGACGTCCGTGTGTCTGTATGTGCGGAGGATTTTCTTGTTAACACGATAGCGACAGAAATACTTTACTAATCGAGTCTTTTTTTTTCTCTTACGCTTGAGTATGCTCAGGAATAGAACCCTTTCATTTTTCAGGGTCTGATTCGATGTGGTTTAATTGTTATTAAATAAACAAAAATAATAATTAATAATTAATTAAAAAAAAAAATATGAGGCGTGCACTTTTGGATTTTCCAAACTATTTTAATTAATTAACGAGCATTGCGAAAAAAAAAAATTATATCTCGAAAAAGTGTCTATTCAACAAACTTTTATATTTGAAAATTAAGTAACTAGTATGTCTTCAAATATTTTTTTTTATATTTTTTTATGCCGATAAGGTACCGCTCGACCAAGATCTCTGCTAAGATGTGAACTCAAGTCGCTCTAGAAGATTCACTCTTATTGAAGAGAGGCGTCTATTATACAGCCTGATAAATAATTATTTATACAAAACACCACTTTATTTCATTTATAAGCAATATTATACCAACTCACCCTCTTGTCCACGACCTCCAGCTTCATGCCGGGCTTGAAGCCGACGGGCGGGCGCGGCTTGAACGCGCGCGGCGGCGCCGCCGTCGACATCGTCTCCGATAAGTATGCGTCCCATGTGAACGACTCGGGGTCTTTGTAGACTGGAACAATTCGTAAACTCAAACTCAAACATTTTTTTATACAATTAGAATTATTCTAGAAGAACTTTTGAATAGTCAGGACATAATTTACCATTTACCATCGATTCCATAACCATAACCTTTACTTTTAGTTCAGCTAAATCATATTACAATACCGGAAATCTAATGAGAAGCAATGCGGTTATAGAGAAATGGGGTTAATAAGGACGTTCCCGCCTCGGACTTACTCCGCGGCTTCAGTCCACTTAATTATAAAATATCAATAAAGAGCAGACAGGTAGAGGCTAGACAAATACACGTGGCGTAAGTAGCAAAGGTTAAAGTATCTCATAGAGTTGTCAGGTTTGAGATAAGGTATATTTAACATTGAATTATATATTTTCTTCAAGGTGCAAGTAATTTGATCAACCCCAAATATTTACTAGGCTTAGCCAGTGTGATTATTATGTTCGCTATAGAACATAAGATAATTTTTCAAAGATATGCAATATGCAATTATAAAGAGAATCTTTCGACGAAAATGAAGACAGGAAAACAGACTTCAAACTAAACGAAATGTTATGTATTGCATAATGCTTTGAAAGGGAGGGTGTTTATATCGTTCCGCTTCCGACTTCTTTTTTTGCATTTAACGTTGGAACTTTCGACTGGGTGAGCCGATTTTGATGATTCTTTTTTTTTTATTTAATGATACCACCTGTCTTGTCCCGTGTAAATTTGTTCTGGCTACAACAAATTAAAAAATTATAATAATAATACTGCATAATTTCACAGACTGCCAGACTACTTTTTCACGTTATATTGACCCGTACAAAACCAGGGTGATCTGCTAGTATTAAATAAATAATTAATTACGAGTAGCAAGGTGATACGTTTCCACAAACACGATTGTAGTGAATTTCAATAAGCGACGTTATATAAGGCGAGCGCCGAGGACGCCACGCTAGCGGGCTTCTATAATGGGACCAACGGATATCTTGGCCTTTTTTATGTATTATATTTAGCTAATAATACGGGTGTATGGGATATATAGTTGATAAATAAGGAATTTTTAAATTATTATACTACATATTGAGATAGGTAATTATAATTTGGGTAAAAGAGATAACTAATAGAAATAAGGCTTTTTTTATTATACTTAATAAAATAAATAACAGTTTTAATCCCGTTTAATTGAATTGTAATGTTCATCATATACCCTATCATACCATGCATTATCGATTTTAACTCGAAAATACTCGGTACCTACATCGTTCATCCATAATTATGTTTCGTAACGAAAATATTAACAACATTTATTCTCCTAAGATTGATCTTTGAATAGATACTTTTTAAACAATGTAGAGTCAACCAAAGAGACAATATATGACTTGAAATATCATATTAATATCAGTACAATGTACACATAAACACGGTTGTAATTTAAATATAATATATGTTTAACATTCCTTCATCTTTGTCTCGAAGGACAAACATGGACATGCGTGAATAATTTTAAGGCTCTTTTTATTCATTATTTAATTGAAAACATACGCAAATGTTACGTATATGATTCATTTTATTACATGAGAAATTATTTGTTTGTGTACAAATACATTAAAAAGTATAAAAAAGACGGCACGAATTGAGAACTCCGTATTTTGAAACGTCGGTTAAAAAATATAGAGTTCTGTACAAAAGGTTTTTTCTAACCATATTTACCTTTCTCACAAAGATAATATAAACTTTACTTCTCTAGAGAATTCAATTTGATAGAGTTGCTCTACTAACTAATTGAATCTTAGAAAAATCTATTCAATACGGTTTCTTTAACATTCTATGTAGAATCCTTTAGATAATTTAAAACGACTGATAACTAATTTGCTTTTCTATTTATAAAATAAACCAGGTCATCAATATAATACCTACATAATAATTTATAAGTTTTCAAATTCAGGCTCTACAAAACTCTATCAAAATCTCTTCAGTGTTTTAAGCGTACTAACTTGTGGAAGAACGTCAAAAATAAAGTAACTCTGTCTGTCTCCTGTTTATGCCTAAACCACTGAACCGATTCGGATGGAATTTGGTAAAGAGATAGTTTGAGACCCAAAAAAGAACACAGGAAATCCCACGGAAATGGGAACCATGCGGGGAAAACCCCGAGGCTCTATGTTTTCTTTGACAACGCGAGAAAAGCTGTGTGCGGAAAGCTAGTAAGAAATATAACTCGTTTATTTACCAATGATAATATAAGGACCAACAATGCTACAGATAATTATGCTAAACAGCAATTTATGTCGCCGATATCATAAAGTTTTTACCATTAAATTTTAATTACTATATTATACACAATCAAAATAATCGTAAACATTACCTAGCTGCTTCCCCTGTCTTGTATTCCTACAAGGATATCCCACTTTACCTCCATCAGGATAGAAAATTAACCAATTATAACTTTTACGTCTCTATTAAAGAAATTAAAATATTTAACTGCACTGTTTCACAATAAACAACACAAATATTACATGCACTGCTTCAAATTCACGTCTTACACCAGCAACAGTGTTTATCTTATCGAATAGCTATGTAAATATCACCAGTCTATCCCGATTCAACTTTACTGAGTTATGAAATAAAAGCCCGCGAGACGACACGCGTGCACTCCGCCCCGACGTCCGTGAGCTACTGACGTGTTTACTATTAAGTATTAACAACGCTGGTAATTAACAAATATATTATCCACCATTTTGTTAAAAACCTCGCATTATTTAAATGCGATAATTACTCTGTTAAGGAAATTTTGTAGTCAATTTGTAAATATAGGACAATCATAACTATTTGTTGACGTAAAGAGGGATGCGTTTTTGAACGAAGGCTTTCGTTCGGTAGAGTTTACGAGCGTATTTTAAATTTGCAACTTAATCGATACATCTCAATTAAAATATCTTGTTACAGTATCTCTCGACTCTAAACACTTGCAATTTAACTTGTTTTATTGAATATGACTTGAAAATGAAATTAAGTATTATTTTACTAATTAAATAACATATTTCTCTATCTTATTTTGATATCTTAGTTAGATCCTACAAAACTCATTTAAACTACAAATATAGAATCTATTTTTATTTTCAACATTGTCAACACGAACACATATATGTACCTAATTCATTATTTTAGCCGAAACTTATCTGCATTTTATTTTAAGTAAAACTTGGTGTTTTAAGTTAAACAAGGTCAGCCACTCTACGTAAGAGAACTGGTCTAGTTTTACAGATTTTTAATTGTAATTTGTAATTTGAAGTTATGTTAAAGTTTATATAATTAATGAACTTAATATAATTTATACTTTGTAATGTTACCTTTTAATGGGATTGCATTGGGAATGCACTAATTGCATAGGAACTAATGAATTCTTAAAAAAATGTAAATTACATATAAAGAAATTAAGGTCTGTCTATACTATTTCAAGTACATATTAACTACAGAAACTGTGTAGAATGTAGTTGACTATTATATATTCTGTGGTAGGTGCAAAAACAGTTTAAAAAAAATCTGCTTAAATTTTATTTAACCAAATCCATAATATTTCCCTATAGATAAGAAATCGCTTAATTCTACTAAATATTTATTGATAGTGTTTCCTCTATTTATATTATTATAACTACTAATTACTTTATAATTTTAAGATTTATAGCATAAAAAATTACAATGCTTATGAACATTGGAATAAAAAACTTCAGAATAGAATAAGTTTGACCATGGCTGCAATCAATTGTGCGACCATATTTTGACCACTCACAAAACAGTATCATCCTCTTACCTCATGTGTCTCCAATGGTCTTACCAATGGTCCTCAATTTTAACATAAAATATAATTATAAGTACTGATTACATTCCCACCCTTATCGAAAATTCTAAATAATATATAAGCTAATTTATTACCACACAAACAAAGTGCAAAATAATAAATATATTATGTTATTTATCGAATTTGTCTCGACTCACGTAGCTATAACCAGAGCGACATTGATAACAGTGTTTGCGTACAAAAATACTTCGTGTGCGGAACCCGCGCGACAAGGTTGATTCTCATATTTTGTCAGTTTATTAGTTATTGACATAATATTATGTAGTTTAAAAATATATTTTTTTATACATATAGTGGTGATGTTGTAAATTATCATCGTAAGGTATGCATAATGTTTGGCACAATTTTTGTAATACATACATATCTATCGAAAAACATACCTACAACAATACAGTTCTTATGTGAAATAGTAAATTATTTTAATTAACATTTTAATTGTTTATGTATCACCTTTTTTATCATATAATCAAATATATAGAAGTTGTTTGGGTGTTATGAATAAAAAATATTTAAAAACTTTTCTTATTACAAAAATCAAATCAAAATAGAATAACAAACAAGAAAATTCTCTACATTTCGAATAAATCAACAGGAAATTTCATGGCGATTGTCTGAGTCGTGAATTACAACACGTATAACCCGAGTTTTTTGTTACAAGAACTTGAGACATATTGTGAAATTTTTGAAAAATGAACATTTTGGCAAATTGATTACTGAAAATATTTCTACTAATTTAGTTATTTATGATTTCTCTAGATTAATTCAATACCTATAGATTGTGGTAGCGTTCTTGACGTGACAACGTCTTATAATTCGATAGAGCCGGCTGCACGCACGAAACATGACTCATGCGGCGTTACCTCCCTCTGAGGCGTTCTATGTAAGGCTTGAAGTGCAAGCGAGGGCGCGGAACGAGCGACAAAGAAGCACAATCGGACGTTGTCACGTTCAACTATCGTCAGTAAACCGACTTTACAGACAACCAATTTTTTTTTTTGCTTTAACTTTTTTTTATATAATTAACGTTTGATTATTTTATTATTATTTTTAATGAACTATAGATCTATATTCTATAGATAGATCCAGTATTGTGATAAAAATTTATTACATAATTATTTTTAGATCGATATTTGATCTTCTGCCTTATAGGCCATAGAGAAAACTACTTTTTCCTGTTATGTGAACAATAATAGAACAAAAGAGTTCCTCCTTCACTAGGTTTGATTCATTTTGGATACATATCGAAGAAACAATCAATAAAATAAAGAGAACGATCGTTCGAGCGCTGACATCACCCAATCTATACTAATATTATAAAGTTGAAGAGTTTGTTTGTTTGAAGGCGCTAATCTCGGGAACTACTGATCCGATTTGAACAATTCTTTCGGTTTTAGATAGCTCATTTATCAAGGAATGCTATAGGCTATATATCATCACGCTAATACCAACAGGAGCGAAACCACGCGGGTGATACCGCGCGGAGCAGATAGTTTATAATAAGTAAGTTAGGTAACTTAAGAGAATCAGCCCGATCAAATTTTGGATAGCAGTAAAGCGCAGCTTACAACTTGACGTGACGTGCGTAAACGCGTGCAAGCCTAGTCACGTGCAACATCGTGCGCTTACGCATAACGTAACTGCAGCGTGCGAGCCATATTATAGCACCGCGGACTTCGGCAGAGTACTTCGCCGAGGAACTTCGCGAGTAGTGTAGAGGAGGCATAATATTTGCTACTATCTTCTGTTATTACAAAGATAGGTACTTTGGATTCATGTTATTGAGAGGAAAGCAGCATTGTTTTTATTTCTGACTTTTAAATTGCCCATAGAGAAAAAATCTCTCTATAATAATAAATAGAATCTCTTCTCTCTCTCTATCTCGAAATATATTATATTTCTATATAAAATATATTTCTAAATCTATACAAATATTATAAAGAGGAAAGGTTTGATTTTTTGTTTGTTTGTATGAATTGAATAGGCTCCGAAACTACTTGGCAGATTTGAAAAATTCTTTCACTGTTGGAAAGCTACATCATTTCTGAGTGACATAGGCTAGGTTTTATCCCAGAAATCCCACGGGAACGGGAACTATGCGGGTTTTTTTTGAAAACGCGGGCGAAGCCGCAGGCGGAAAGCTAGTATAATATAAGCTCCCTGCGTGCACGTCATTACTGCAAGCGCGTATGCGACGTTGCCGCACCGCTACAGACATACTGAGTACTGACTGAGAGTCAACACGGCAATGCGTGCGTGAACTACGCACGAGCTAACGACACTAAATTTATGTTTCTACGATTATTTTTTTAGATATTAAAATCACCTAAATATTAACCACCAAGATATTAAAATCAACATGTGCCTAATTCACATTTGCTTTAAATTTGGATAGATTATAAGAAGCTGGGAAAACTGTATTTGGTAGAGTTCCAATCCTTAGATACATACTTAGTTCATAAAAGTTTAATATAAAAAAACAACTCACAATTGGGCGGAGTCAACACCAGCCCGTTCTGCTGCGCCCAGCCCACCGGGTGTATATACGGTGAAGTCGGATCCACCCACGTGTCGTACATGTCGTCCCAGCTGTCGAAGTTGATCAGCAGCCGCTGGTCCAGCGCGTCGGTCACTGTGGCCGCGCACACCATGTCGTTGTGCCGGTCCTCCGCTTCGAGCTTCATGCCGATACGGAAACCGGTGGGCTTCACCATCTGTGTGAAAATGGTGTTATTAACATGTGTAAACGTATGTATAAGTGTAAAAAGAAAGATTAAAAATGATATAAAAATATATTTATTAACATAAACAGTACAGTGTATAAAATATCATCCACTGAACTGGTTGAAAACTGTGTTTCGGTTGTCATTGGTTTCCCCCTTTAAATGTTACAGTAGATAAGAAAAAGAGCAAGATTTAATTGTGTGTTTGTGTGAAATGTATAAACTCTGAAACGAATGAACCTTTTGAAAAATTATTTCACCAGCAGAAAGCTACAGCGAGTAAGAGTCGAAAATTGAGGACATTAAAAACATACAATTTGTGTTATTGAAACAATAAACAATCCTTAAATTTAAAAGTAAAAAAACAACAAAGATTATAAGAATATATTTACCGTAGACGTAGTGACATGCGGGAACAGCTGCCTCGGCGCCGCAATAGCGCGCATCTGCTTCAAGTACATCGGCCACGAGAACGTCGCCGGCGTGTAGCTGGCCGGCGGCTTCAGCGAGCGCCCGTTCTTCTCGCACCAGCCCGGCGGGAATATGTCTATCGAGTCCGCATTCACCCAGAAATCGTACACGTCCGGGTACTCGTCGAAGTGCAGGCGCATCCTGTAGCCCTGCACCTCGGCCACTGTCACCACACAGAACATGGAAGGATGGTGCGGATCTATCGCCTCTAGACGCATCCCAACTCGAAACCCGTTCTTATTGTACGGGAACGGGTCTTTAAACAACTTCACGGGAGCCGCCTTCGCTTTACACACGTCCAAGTAACGCATCCACGAGAAACCATTCTTCCCGCACATCCATGGATATTTCTCGTTCTCAACTAGTTCTTCATTCATTTTCATCAATAGCACTTCAGAAATTTGTGTCTCCGGTTCCTGGCTCCTAACACCGTCCTCTTTGTCTTGCAACATTTCAGAGTCAGAGTTCTGTTTCCGCATCAAAAGCTTTTTCATTTTATTCCTCTTCTTCGCCAATTCAATTCTTTCTCTTTCCCGTTTCTTGTGGTTTAGCTTCTGATATTCCGTTTGGCATGTAACACTACAGAAGTTTTGGTTGATAAACTCTGCGGCCATGCCGTGACATCCGCACCCGTCACATCTATAGAGGTCTTCAGGTGATGACGATTTCTTTTCTTTTGTCTTATCAATTCTTTGCTTCAAAGGCGTGTGATATTTCCCTACTGAATTGTCGTCTTTGTTGCCGTCGATCACATCAATGATACCAAATTCATTAGTCCTGAAGTGTATGCTGCTTCCTTGCAGCTTTGCAACTCCGTTATTCCATATCAAGCCAGGTGGATCTTCTTCCATTTCAGGATCTTCACGTTTAAAAGTGATGTACGTAATATCGTTAGCAGTGCTTTTGTCAGATTTCTCTTTATAATCTTCATTGTCTGAATCTCTATCCTTGTCTAGCTTTTCATCACAGAAGAGGGACGGGACGCGATGATCGTCGTTATTATCAGTATCTAGGTGTTCATTGGATTTATTCATTGGCTTCATGAGAGGCGGACCTAGTTTAAAGTTTTTATTGTTTAGATTCTCTACACACAGAGAAATCCGACGTTTAATATTAGCATTGTTTATTTTCCGCTCACCATTATCGGAGTTGGAACGCCGTAATATGGCAGGAGCCGCTATCGTAACCGGTGCTATGTCATTTCTATCTAAGATGTTTTTGTTTAAAAGGCTTTTGCCTTTTTCAGGAATGGCCAATGTAAATGATTGCTCCTGACTCTGTCCCCCATCATCATCAGCAATGGACACAGTGTAAATGTCATCATTCATTGATGCATTGGTCTCTGGTATTGATAAGGTGTACTCGCCCTGCTCACCAGTGGGCTCAGCTCTAGAACCAGGAATGGATATAGTAAATCCTTTGTCTGCCTTCGGACTTTGTGGTATAGAACCATCCTTGCCATTAATAGTAACTATCTTCCCTAGTGGTTGTAATGGAGGCACTTCAGAAGACTCCATTGGAGTATCTCGCATGACTGTTATGTTCCCTTGAGGATCATTCTGTATTTGTCCGTTAGCTATTTGAAGGTTTATCACAGGTCCCTTAGTTGACATAGTAGCAGGGAGAGTGACGGGTAAAATGAATTTCGTGTTTTGAATCTTTGGCATGTTCATGGGTGTTATAAACAGTTTTTGGTTGTTTGTATTAACAGACGTTTGATTGCTTGATATCAGTATTGATTGGTTTTCCGTTATGCTCTTTGTGCTGGGTTTCTTAACTGAGCTTAAATATGCTATGGCTTGTTTTCCTTGGGTGCCAGGAGCGATACTGACTGGAACCATCATCTTGTCATTCCCTTTCGGTTTTTGAATCACAATCGGTTGAGCCGTATTGGCTGGTGCAAGTATTGAAGCACCTTTTTGTCCAGGAAGCTTTGGAGCAATATTTGGCTTATTTCCAACATTTGATATTAAATGGATATTTGAATTGCTTGTTACCTGCAAGAAAAGATTTATCATTAATATTTCACAATATTATACATGGTATCAGTTATCTATTCTTGATATAAAATAAATGTAAGTATAATCTCTGTGATAATTTTAAATAAACAAAGAAGGGTCAAACAAAACCTTTATCAAATACTTTTTTACTTCAGATACAAATAAAACAAAGGAATTTAATTACAAAAGGTGTTATGATGAAATGAAAGCTCAAGTATTTCAAGCAAGACTAGAACACATAATATCATACCAGTCAAAATACTGAAATAATAATACATACTACCTATTATTTCAGTATTTTGAGATAGAAGCTTTTAAGTAATACCTATTAAGCATTATTTAGATAATTTTGTTGATTACATAAATTTTAATGCTTTACATTTTATTTAATTATATTTGTTTTCGTATAAACATACTACAATAACTACACAAGGTATCATTTTTATAGCAAGTAATTATCTAAATTGAATAAGTACTGTAATTTCATTGTAAAAAATTAATAATAATCCACCAATCATTCCATTTCATATGTATTTAGTTATAACTTCCAACACATTATTTAAAGAAATTATTAAGAAATTCATTTAATTATGAAATATTTTGTGTACTTTTTGTCATATGCCTCTCAAAATAACAATTTAATGTAAAATTAATTTTTCCCAAAAAAAATGGCACAAGAAAATTGTGGAAATCTCATGATAAATACAAATACTATCCAAATACATATCATATATGTTTAGAACACATAATTTTTTAGATTCTCTCTGTTGAATAAAATAATGTATCAATAAATGTTATCTTCTCTAAACATCCAACAGAGTATAATTACTTAAGTAATTTTTTATTCTATGAACTTTTGCAATCAATTTATTTTTCCATAGAAATATTGCATTAATATCATCACAATTTCTTTAATATTGAATATTTTATGTCCACACAAATAAAAAGATATTCTTTATTAATTTGAAAACTGAATGTCCTGTAAAATTCCACTACAATTATTGATTTACTTAGAATGTAAACAACATCTCATGTAAGCAGCTTATTGATATGTATTATGCATAATTGATGAATTAATGAAAGTCTTAATCAAATCTATTAATAGAGGTAAAATTGTGAAATAGGAATTATTATTGGACATTAGAAATAATTTGCAATACTTACAGGTCTCCGGACAATAATCTGTGGCGGATTGCCACTCGTGCTGGCTTGGCTAATCACCTCTGTATTAGTCATTGGCTTCAGTCCTGTTGGTGTTTGAATGTACACCACATGAGGCATTGTCCTCGGCGCACCTCTCAAAACTGCTCCAGAATTCGATGAGTTCGGGAGAGACAGCTGTATAGAACTACTCGATGAGTTGGGTATTTGAACTATATTCGACCCCATTTGTCCTTGAGTCACAGAGGGATTATTCATTTTAACCTGCACTCCTGATTCTGGCAGTTGAATTTGAGTGCTCGGTACATTCATATCTGAATTACCCTCTAGGTTGCCTGGTCGAGCATTTGAACCCATGTGTAAATGTATTATAGAATTGTGAAGTGGCTGAGCTGTGTTTTGGAGAAGGGGCATAGAAGGTAAAGTGGGTCCTGTTAGTTGGATGTTTTGATTTCCTGTAGGAATTTGTAGTGGCACATTTATTGTTTCGCCAGCTGGTAACTGAACAGGGACGTTAGTTGTTCCGGAAACTTGTATTGGAAGACTAACGGGAGTGATTTGCAAAGGAACAGTACTAGTTGTACCAGACAATTGCACAGGCACATTAATGTTAGAAGTGGATCCAGGGATCTGAACTGGCACATGCACTGTGGAGAGTTGTAAAGGATATGGGGAGTTGTTTGTGTGTATTTTCACAGGAGCAATTGAATGAGTAACGAGATTATGAGTTATGGGCATGGAGCTCTGTGGCGCCTGCACCGAGGTAACAATCATACTGTTCGAGGTTGGCGCCTGGAACGTAACAAACAAAGTCATTGAAGGCGCATATATTTATAATCGCAATTAGACATCGAAATATTTAAAACTTACACGCAATGTGTTTAATAGCACATTGTGCGCACTATTCTGAGGAATATTAACACTAGCGGAAGTATTCGTAGCCTTCAGCAATCTTTTTTTTAATATTTCAGTTTTTGGTTCATCAAAGTTTTGAAGTGTATTACAACGTTGTCGCTCCATTTCTCGACGTACAAAACATTTCCGTAATCATTACAGATGTTTTATTATCTTAAACAATTCATTATAAACGACCTGCAATGCAATAAAAATAAAATATTTTGGTGTGAAATAGAAACGCACTCCACTAAATCTTTGTAATATTTACCCATCTGGTAAAAGTTATATCCAAATAAAATTAAATTTCAATAATCAGAAACCAAAAGTATTTTTCAGGATAAATATTAAATGAGTACATAATCGTCACATTTTTCTTTCGCGAGTATCGCACTCTATCAATTGTGCAGCTACTTTTGCAGAACCACAACCTTTTAAAAAGAAAAGTTATTGAAACACTAAAACAATAATTTATTACGAACCTGTTGTTGTAATTATATGAAGAAACATTTCATAGGTAATATTCTAAATATTTTACAGCCATAATCGTATTGAAAACCATTTAAGAAAATAAATTATATTCAGCAAAGCGACGAATTTTACCTGCCTACACAACTGGTAATAATTCTGACAACATAACCAAAATTCAATGCAATACCTTAATGTTGGTACTCTCAAAATTTTTAGCCAATCACTATCTTGCATTTTCATGACGAAGCTTTCGCGCCCGATTATTCAGCTAAAAAAATGAATGCTCAACAGATACTCAAATAATAATTCTATACGAACTTAACTGTTATGCAATTAACTACTTTTCTGTTGAGTTTTCCCTTATCTTATAAATAAACAAATTAATAAATATATTCAAGACAGTATATTGGTTATCGCAGCCACGATAAAATATTTTATTTTTATTTGATGTAGATCAACAATTACAAGTTTTGCAAGTATTAATTAAATTTATCGTTATTTTTCATATCGTTACGCAATTGTAATTGAATGAAACAAATTTTCAGCATAAAATTGAATATAAAAAACACTAAACGATAAGCGGAAATGAGAGGGATCTAGTTTTCACTAGTTTTCATTCGTTGTTCTTTTCTCAGTATATAATGGTTCCTCAGAGCTTCCGTTATACATAAGTTTACCGATCGGATACACGTACAACAATGCAATACATACGTATACCATGATAAAATCTCAATAATATAGTAATTAACATATTTTAACCCAAAAAAAATGGATTTATCTAACATAAAATCCACTCCACACTTTTACTGCTGAATCAAAATTTCATAACTATTATAATATAAATGCAGCACATTATTAAAACTTAAAATTCTTATTTTCTATTAGCAGTTTCCAAGTTATTAAATTAAATAATTCGTTTTCTCCCAATAAAATACTGTTGAATATTTTTTTTATTGATTTATTGGAAACTTACTTCATTTCGATTTTTTCATTTTATTATCTTTTTTGACAAGCGTTCTATAGAATGTTATATGACACTTGACAGGTGCTTGACATCAAAAACATACTGAAATCAAAATATTTTTCATGAAGTGCCGTCGCAATATTTTCGTAATTCATTTGCTTATTTTTTTAATAATCAACCTTACAATTAAGGATATAAAATTTTAATATAGATAACATTTAAGTAAAGATAATTGATTAACGTGAAATGCTGTGAGCAATCGTGTAAATTATTCAATATTTATTTATATTATACGTCGTATGTATGAATTATCTTCAATGTTAAACGATATCATTAGGTGAGTTTTTATTGATATATATTTATCGAAACATGTTTTAGCACTTCGACCTTAGGAATCTTCACTGCATACAATTTAACTTTCGATTATAACTTAGAAGATGTCTAGAAAGTTCCAAATACAGAATAATGCGTGCTATGACACAGTTATGAATTTCGTTTACATTGTCCATTAGATACAACGTATACATATTTGTAATCGTCGTAGACTCAATCATGTACAATTGAGCATTATTGTTGTTTTTTTTCAACATACATATTTTTTTAAAAGCTATTTGGTACATGCTATACACTTAACTGCATCTATGTTATTATTAGAGACAACAACGAAAAATTAGATTTATCAAGACTAAGGTATAATTTTGAAACAGGTTGTAACTTATAAGCGAGCAAGATGGACAAGATGACCAACCAGCACCACTACATGTCCGTCAACAGCGGCTGTAGCACTCGTGTTGGTGAAATTGAACATATCAGTAAGTAAACCTTTAAATATCTAGCAGATGCTAACTGTTAACATAATTTATACACTACTAGCGGTCCGCCCCGGCTTCGCCCGTGGTACCTACATGTTTAAACTATCCTATCTCTCAAGTTGGATCGAATTGCACATGGTGTGCGAATTTTATTATAATCGGTTTAGTGGTTTAGGAGTCCATTGAGGACAAACATTGTGACACAAGATTTATATATATTAAGATTGTCTATACTGTTAACATAATTTGAAATGCACCAATGAATATTTTGATTTATTATGTTTATATGTATCTGTAAATTAATAAGCTCTTCGTGAAAAAAAAGACAATTTTGATGACTTCAATAGCTTTCCAGACTAAATTTTACAATAAGTTTAAGATAAATATTCCCACATTGATTGAATGTTTATGAATATTAAAGCCAGATGCCAGTACATACTGCCCTGGGAACATCAAATACATGATTTCATTAACCCATTGAGCCCCGAATGGCCCGATTGGTCCACGACACAATAGATTTTCTATTATGTCTGTGATTCCGGGGCCTGAGTTATTAATAGAAGCAGCTAACCAGTAAACAAATGCTCAACAGGTCACTTGTCAGAGCACATCGGGTCACTATGCCTGTCATCAGAGTACTCAGATGTGACACTAATAGTGGAGGGGCAGAGGATCCCCGCGCACAAGGTTATTCTAGCCGCGAGTAGTGATTACTTCAGGGCTTTGCTTTATGGAGGGATGCGGGAGTCTAATCAGGTAAGAAGACTATTGTGGATTTTCTATACTTCTGAAACTTAAATCTTGATGAAATGTGAAAAATTTAAGCTATATTTCTTTCCTAGCAAAGATAAATATTTTAAAACAGTATTTAGTTCAACCTGATTTCAACGATAATGTAATAAAGTCACAATTCGTAAAAATATTAACTTTATTTAATAAATACGGAATTTGGTTTTGGACGCAAACAATAAAATAAAAAGAAGGTGAAATTCGACTAAACGACCTTCGCGCGAACTGCGCACGCGACGTTAGCGCAATTAGGAAAGTCACATTAATATGAAGTGTCCATATTTTACAGTACAGTGTCAATGCACTGAATTCTTTGTTAAAAATGTTCTTTGTTAAAAATGACAAAGACTTATAAATTTTCTAAAATTACATTGAAACATATTAATAAAAAGTGCTTAACATATTGATATCTGTCTCAGTTATTCAGTTTGTTTTTGTATATTTGAATAGAACTGTTACTCACATATGTTTAAAGGTGACATTTATTTACTCTAGGTGATAAGGACAAAACCAAACTATGGTTTTTGTATTGAAAATAATAAAAGTGTTGTCATTTACATCTTATTACAATAAGAATTATGAATTATATTTTTTATATTATTCTAGTCGGAAGTAGAGCTACAAGCGCCGTTGCAAGCTTTCAAAGCTCTCCTGCGCTATGTGTATTCAGGTACGGAATATTTTCTATATAGGTTGCATTATATTACACATTAGATTAATTATTCCCAGAAGCAGCGTTGAGCACTCACATTTACAAATTTTCTTGTACGCAGGTCACATGGGTCTATCCCTCCTTCGTGAGGATACAGTGTTAGACATGCTGGGTCTGGCGCACCAGTTTAACTTCCAGAAATTGGAAGCGGCCATATCGGATTACTTGCGACAAGTGCTAGCGCTCAGGAATGTTTGCGCTGTACTGGATGCTGCCAGGTACAGATATTTATATGGTTTACAATATCTGGTTATATTGGTATATAGGCATGAGCTTTGAAGTGTTTTACACTATCGGTACCCGAGACTGGTGGGGAGGAAATGAAATGAAATTCTCGATCTAAACTACATTGTTCACTTGTTCGTTGTTTAAGAATGTTGATCATTGAAATGTATTAGTTAAAAAAATAGTATTTATTATGGTAACTCTAGAAAGGTTAGGCCGCACTAGGCGTAACTTTGCGAAGCGTCGCGATATATTTTCCGATTTGGTAAAATTATGTCGTGCAGCGCCGTGGCGCGTAATTTCTTTGTCCCGTAGTCCGTTATACCTCATACAGTTTCATAGAAATTATACTAAGCTTTGTCGCGTCTCTACGCTGCCGCGTAGTTACGCCTAGTGCGGTCTGATCTTCAATGATATCACCAACAATTACAATTATTCACAGATTGTACGGTCTGGAAGCGTTGATGGACTACTGCTATAACTTCCTGGACAGGAACGCCACTGAAGTCTTACAGCACGACACTTTCCTTCAGTTGTCTGTCGTAAGTATTGCCATAATATTTACTTACATCTTTTGATTCCGTTCTTATAATTACCTTCTAAATGTATAGAACATGGTATGTTACCAATAATGCAGGGTTTCAAAAACTTCAATGGTAGGTAGTTAAAATTATTTTCAGTATGGCAAAATTTCACTAATAAGTATACATTTTTAAATACAAAACACTCTAAAAATTTCTGTTTACAGGAAGCGCTGCAAGGTCTACTGGAGCGAGATTCGTTTTTCGCCCCAGAAGTAGATATATTCAAGGCTGTGTGTAACTGGTTCAATGCCAACCAGCAGTGGGTCAAATCAGAGAGCGGGATGGCACAATCGGTGAGTGTAGGGTATTGAATATATTGAAAAATAACCTTTTCTAAAAATGAAGTTCATATTGCTTGACGTGACGTGACGTGACGTTCCGATTCGTAATTCGTGTTTGCTAAATACACGAATTACGAATGATACATTTTTTTAATCCTTTCCTTTTTACACGAAGCCTCTCTTCTTCTATTTGTACACCTTTAACCTTAAGAAATAATTCCCAAGTAGTATTTCGAAGTCAAAGTCAATTTGTCCAAATAAATATTTCCAAATGATATTGCAAAAAGTAAATCTCTCATTAACTAACTATCTTTCAGGAGAAGATCCTAAAGTGTGTCCGTCTAACCCTGATGAGCCTGGAGGAACTGCTCACAGTTGTACGTCCCTTCTCCCTCGTGACACCTGACATGCTGCTGGATGCTATACAGGAGAAGACGCAGACTAATAGCACCGGACTGCCGCATAGAGGGCTCTTGTGTAAGTTGAACTGGGATAAGGGTTTTATGAAAACTGAAAGAAATGCCCATATTGTAGGTTGCAGCAAATACGATTGGCAAATATGGTATTATGCGGGAGGAAAAATAAATAATATCATGTTTCTAGTACTGATCAAAGAGTTTTATTATTATGTAGCAGTGGAGATGATTTTGTCAAAACCTTCAAAATCCAGATTAGTTATCATTCAAAGATCCATATCCGCCTTCCTTAACGAGGCTGGAATGTTTTATCTAGTACCACATTCATATAAAATGTTTCGCATCACATTGTCATAAGAGAACGTTCAGACAGTAAAACATGGCAAAAAGTATAATCCTTCACAATTTTCCTCCCCATGGTTCACCACATTAATAAAAAAAATTCGCATCTGTGAAGGTAGCGACAGCAAAACACGGCAAAATATGTTATTTGTATGGTTTTTTTATTGTCTACTTTGTAATGTGTCACGTTTTGTTGTCAATGTTTTTTTTTTTTCTTTATATCAAAATTGTAATCTTTCTATTTCCCTCCCCACAGTGCCAGAAGAGAATGTAGCCACCGCAAAACGTGGTGCCCGAGTCCTAACCGGTGACATGAGGGGAGCACTCCTAGATGGTGACGTGGACAACTACGACATGGAGCACGGGTACACGCGGCACACGATATCCGACGCGCCGGATAACCCGGGTATTGTGGTGCGATTGGCCACCACTACCATCATCAATCATCTGCGGCTGCTGCTCTGGGATAGGGATAATAGGTGGGAGATTTTCTTAATAGCGAAAAAAGCTAGCTAAAAAACTGAATTCTGAAACAAAATGTTCTTTACAATGTAAAGGGATAATAGGTGGGAGAAGATTTTCTTAATAGCGAAAAAAGCTAGCTAAAAAACTGAATTCTGACACAAAATGTTCTTTACAATGTAATATTTTGACGA
>CAJQZN010042401.1:14059-31700 GCA_907164685.1 Colias eurytheme | reverse complement strand
CTGTTCATGTGAGAACGATTTTTATTGACTATTCATTGGTTTCTAGTCGTATGAAGATGATTTTTTCTATTATGTTTAATTCCTTTAGTTCACTCGATTGCACAAGGAATTTAACATTCATTGGAGCTTGATTCCTGATTCAGATTCCGAGTTCAGACTCGGATGCATTTATAGTGGCTGATAATTTAGTAGTTAAATAATCATAAATTGGTCTGCATAGCATCACACTTGCAGATAATTCGTATGTACATAATAACGTCAAAAACTAAAATAACAAAATTCACTATCTTCCTTGATCATTACAAACAAATTATTGTCGCTGATACCTTCAAGAGTGGTACCTATCAGATCCCAACACTCATCTACATCTGAATCTAAGATCCGCTCGATAAGAGCAGATTTACGATTTACCTTTCACCAAATTGCTACAATAAGATTTTATCAGTTATCTGTAAGATAAGAGCAATTACTTCAGTCTATAAAAAGTCTGGTTTCCAGTTTAAGATAATAAAATATAGCCTTAATCTAAAGGCACGCTTACATTCATCGACCTTAATGTATAGAAGTGTAATTTAGAGGTTATTCTAAAATCACTAATCGCTTTATTGGTCACCTGTCTGTGTAGAAATGGAAAATCTCCTTCAATTTCTTAAACTATGTAGGCTAATAAAATTTGCTTACCAATGCACTTAATTTCATGCGTGTATCACTTCTATATTTACGGTAAATAGGAGCATTGTATTAGGCATTATTATTATCCTTGTGTAAAGTTCATATGTCTATAATATAGTCAAACAGAGCTTTCTTTAGAAAGCAAGAGATAAGAATAATTTTGCCTCTCCTAAATAGTTAATCATCCAAGTTAATTCATGGCCAATGAAGTCATCACACCTTCAGCAAAGTACTTTTTGCGCCCTTAAAGTTAAAAGCATTAAGATCAAGATAATTTGATAAGATATAAGAGACATAACGTTAATTTTGAAAGTTACACACTAATTATGCTACACTTGATTTCTGCTCGCGGCTTTGCTTGCGTGGCATAGTTTTTATGATTTATAATTTTTTTGAATTGTGCATAGGAACCATCAATATTTCGGGGATACTACAATTATTTGCCTCTTTTTGCAATCTTTTTACCATTGAATAAAAATTTCATTAAAAAATTTTTTATCGTATATCTATACATATAATAAAATCGTAGGAAAGTCAAAACTGTACATTGAATATTTTTTTAAAAGAATACATAATCCATGATCTATAATCGATATAGAAGCCAAAAACATAGTTTTTAGAATTTTTGTCTGTTTGTCTGTTTGTCTGTTTGTCTGTATGTTTGTCCAGGCTAATCTCGAAAAGTACTGCATAGATTGACTTCAAATTTTGCATGAATATTACTAACGGGTCGGGTGAGGCTTTTTTAAACATATTATCATGCTATCACCTCCGGGGGAGGAGCTGTGAACCTTTTTTTTTTCTTACGTATTCCGTGTATTACGACAGCGTACAATCTAAAGATTCATGTTTAAATGTTGGTTTCGGGTAAGCCATGCTATTATCTAGCTTTACACAATAAAAACGATGTCATTTACGTAATTTGGGCAGAGAATCAGTTTAATGAATGTATTAAGTATACAAATTTGAAACAGCGCCATCTATGAGATTTCGTAAAAATCAAATCAATTTACATGTTAACACTACTGAATACAATGTTAAAAATTAATAATTTAAATATAATTATGTTATTTATTTATTCTTCCCTTCCCTATAAGGTGCGCTTATAATTCGTGTGAATATACTACATTTTTAAAAGTGAGGGTAGATGTTTATTATTATAAGTCAAACTAGACACCATTAAAATTAATCTAATATTGATTGTGTTCATTGGTTACATTTTTAAAAATCTTCGTGTTTTAAAAATTGGATAACGAGGTGGGACTCGAACCAGCATTCTTTAGTGGTCGAATTTTTTCTATTCTTTATAAATTTATTGTTTATGAATTTATATTTATAAACAATAATACAAAAAAGGTTAGTTCGTTGATAATTATTATTCCTTCATCATTTACATGTTGTAAGTAAAAATATACTTTGACTGTTAATACTTTTGTTCAGTATTTACCTGTATGATTATTGCTTGGTAATTAATTATATATTTTCATGTCGTATACCTAATTAAAAACATAAGTTTGATGTGAAACTAGCTGGATTTATTTTTACACACTTACAGTCTTATATTTTGTGTTAATGTTAAAATAGTATTAAAAGTGTAAATCATAATATTTTTTCACAATTAAAAATATTTCGTTTTTTTTGATGATGTTGGCATCGAATTAAAACCGCGCTGTCGTTTCGTTCACAAAAAGTGAAGTTATGAGGACCGAATATGTAGCCGCTTCAACTTACGGAAACGAGAGTAACCTGCGTTGTCTGTTAGTTATTGTATAGTCGAATTTAACGTTACATGGAAATTGGAATCTAATTATATGTATACTTATATACTTATATTAAATCTGTAGAGGTCAATTCTGTACATGAAATATATTTCCTAAATAACTATCACGAGGTGATTAGGGATCGACACTGACGCCAAAAATTTTTGTCCGTCTGTCTGTCTGTATAACCGTTATAGAAACAAAAACTACTCGACGGATTTAAACGAAACTTGGTACAATTATTTTTCATATTCGTGAGCAGAGGAGTAACTCTGTTCTCCATATTATATAAAAAATATCTCCCGACATCATAAAGGTCTATCTTTTATGGTTGAGCTTAGGAGTTCAAAGCTTTCTGATTATATTTGTCTACTAGCTGTGCCCGCGACTTCGTCCGCGTGGAATAGTGACTATGGGACCTATGACCATGGGCTCAGGGTGGGGCAACAATAATTGTTTTTATTTTCATGCTTCCACTCCCACGTTCACTCCCAGGCCCACGCCAACGCCCACGCCCACTCCCCTTCACAATTGGTACCTACCAGATCAAAGCCAGGGTAAGCGCCCCACCCAGCCCCACCGTGGCTACGCCAATGCTGAATTACTACTTAACATACAATTATTGAGTAAATACGTACTACCATAAAATGTAATTAAAAGAATTGTTACTTATTAAAATTTCTTACTAAACTGAGCTAAAAAACTTACGTACCAACTTATTAAAGAAAATCAAGAAATGAAATGCCTAACCTATACCAAATAGTTACTACATAATATTGTAATTAAAAATTATGATTAGTATACAATATGGAAAATCAAAAAAGAAATGCCTAACTAATTCTACGTCAAATTTCTTTTAAATTATGTCATATTATTTTTTAGGAACCAGGGGGGGAGAGTAGCAAATTCTATTTCCTTCCTTTCTTAAATGGATGTTTTTAATAATGTATGGTGTAGCCACTGATCAGCTTAATCGATACTCAATTTTTATCAAATCCAGGAACAAATCCAAATTAGATGTTTCCTGTCTCACGCACGTAACTAAAGGCTGAAGAGAGAGAGAGGGAGCACGTAACTAAACCGTTTAGACGAAGAAAAGTGTATAGAAAGAGGAATAAATAATTTCATAAACTTCCCGACGATCTTTAAAAATAAATTATTATATCATTTTCATTCCCACTTTTCCCCTTATGTAGGTATAATAAGTGGATGAACCGATTTTGATACAATTTATCTAAGAACCAGCGTCGGAAAATATGCTGCCTAACAAAAAAAAAGCCGCATCTAATTCGGTTTACCCGTTAGCCAGCTACGGTGCCATAGACAGACACACACACACACACAGAAATACATAGCAGTCAAACACATAACACCCATCTTTTTGCGTCGGGGGTTAAAAATATAATACGACATAATTTAAAGGACATTTTATGTGGAAAATTTACCTATTAGAAGTAACCATAATGTTAATTTGACCCCGCCCCCCCCTACTACCTCAGCTTACCCCCAAACCCTTGGGGAATTTTGATATGATCACCTGGACATGTAAAGGAATAACTGTAGCGTACATATAACAGATAAATTACGTTTTATCGTACACTGTACAGTGTACAATAGAATGCCTTAGCAAATGTTCGCCGTGATTACTTATAAATTGTCATAACTTTTTTATTTATGAACCGATTGATATGAAATAAACACTAAATGTTAAATGAAAATTACCACAATACATTAGTGAAAACCGCATCTAAATCGGATAAGCCGTTTCTGAGATTAGCGTGCACAAACATACAGACAAACAGACAAAAAAAATTTTAACTACAGTTTTGGGTTCAAGATCGATTTAATAATAACACCTGCTAATTTTTTTCTACATATTTTCATTGTACAGACATCGCTTTTCCACAATTTTATTATATGTATTGATGATGATGATGATTGATGATTATAACACTCTCAGTCCGTTTTAACTTAATTTTTATTCACTCGCATCAGTGCCACCTAAAAAATCTTTATATCGAAATTCGAGCAAAGCTAAGAAAATGAGAAATAAGAGTTCTCAAGGATCGTTAGAGGTAAGAGGCTTACTATTGACCGAAAACAACATGTGTTATGCCGAGAACCTGAAACCGCTTCACAACGAGAATTGCCTGTGAGACCGAAACCTTCACTGAGAGGGTATAACGTCTCACAGCTGATCGCAAATGGCATATTTTATCTCGATAATCTGAAACTTTTACTCAATATGAAGACCGTTTGACAAATAATAGGGTGCACCATAATATTATTCGATCTCTTGAAGATGAACATGAGCATAAGCAATGACTAGAGTAGGGACGCGAATATTACCATTATTTGAGACAAGATTATTTGAGACAAGTACGATTAATAAGTTTGTTTAATGAAAGATTAAGAATTGAAACTATTTGGTCTCTTGAAACGGACGAATAGCGAGAGGCCCGTCTTACTGTAGACAGATTTCGACAGTCTTAATGACTTAGAGGTAAACATAGAAGATCAATCTACGAGTTCGGTGGTGTGGTCCGACAAATATAAAAGTGGGTTTGCTTATAAGGAACCTCACAATTGATTACCGATCATCTTCTGTATAGGCAATATTAACGTAGTATGTTCTTTTTGTAATGCTTTAAAGAAGAGTAAGGAGTCGGCTTTCGTTTGAAGATATACCAGAACCTTTGAAATCACTACTTTTAGAGGAACATGTGCAATCTAAACAGTTCTTAGACAATATTCGCTCTTATAGTAGTGCGTTTTAAATGATCCTTTGGTGCTCAACAATTATCAGAGGACCCTTTCATGCTTACTTTTAAGATACAAGGTCAAGTTTATCATTTGATAGGATCCCTTTTGCCTGAAGGCCAACCTAAGTTTCTTCAAATATATTTTGTATTCGACTACAACGAATCTATACATATAATAAAATCGTAGGAAAGTCAAAACTGTACATTGAATATTTTTTTAAAAGAATACATAATCCATGATCTATAATCGATATAGAAGCCAAAAACATAGTTTTTAGAATTTTTGTCTGTTTGTCTGTTTGTCTGTTTGTCTGTATGTTTGTCCAGGCTAATCTCGAAAAGTACTGCATAGATTGACTTCAAATTTTGCATGAATATTACTAACGGGTCGGGTGAGGCTTTTTTAAACATATTATCATGCTATCACCTCCGGGGGAGGAGCTGTGAACCTTTTTTTTTCTTACGTATTCCGTGTATTACGACAGCGTACAATCTAAAGATTCATGTTTAAATGTTGGTTTCGGGTAAGCCATGCTATTATCTAGCTTTACACAATAAAAACGATGTCATTTACGTAATTTGGGCAGAGAATCAGTTTAATGAATGTATTAAGTATACAAATTTGAAACAGCGCCATCTATGAGATTTCGTAAAAATCAAATCAATTTACATGTTAACACTACTGAATACAATGTTAAAAATTAATAATTTAAATATAATTATGTTATTTATTTATTCTTCCCTTCCCTATAAGGTGCGCTTATAATTCGTGTGAATATACTACATTTTTAAAAGTGAGGGTAGATGTTTATTATTATAAGTCAAACTAGACACCATTAAAATTAATCTAATATTGATTGTGTTCATTGGTTACATTTTTAAAAATCTTCGTGTTTTAAAAATTGGATAACGAGGTGGGACTCGAACCAGCATTCTTTAGTGGTCGAATTTTTTCTATTCTTTATAAATTTATTGTTTATGAATTTATATTTATAAACAATAATACAAAAAGGTTAGTTCGTTGATAATTATTATTCCTTCATCATTTACATGTTGTAAGTAAAAATATACTTTGACTGTTAATACTTTTGTTCAGTATTTACCTGTATGATTATTGCTTGGTAATTAATTATATATTTTCATGTCGTATACCTAATTAAAAACATAAGTTTGATGTGAAACTAGCTGGATTTATTTTTACACACTTACAGTCTTATATTTTGTGTTAATGTTAAAATAGTATTAAAAGTGTAAATCATAATATTTTTTCACAATTAAAAATATTTCGTTTTTTTTGATGATGTTGGCATCGAATTAAACCGCGCTGTCGTTTCGTTCACAAAAAGTGAAGTTATGAGGACCGAATATGTAGCCGCTTCAACTTACGGAAACGAGAGTAACCTGCGTTGTCTGTTAGTTATTGTATAGTCGAATTTAACGTTACATGGAAATTGGAATCTAATTATATGTATACTTATATACTTATATTAAATCTGTAGAGGTCAATTCTGTACATGAAATATATTTCCTAAATAACTATCACGAGGTGATTAGGGATCGACACTGACGCCAAAAATTTTTGTCCGTCTGTCTGTCTGTATAACCGTTATAGAAACAAAAACTACTCGACGGATTTAAACGAAACTTGGTACAATTATTTTTCATATTCGTGAGCAGAGGAGTAACTCTGTTCTCCATATTATATAAAAAATATCTCCCGACATCATAAAGGTCTATCTTTTATGGTTGAGCTTAGGAGTTCAAAGCTTTCTGATTATATTTGTCTACTAGCTGTGCCCGCGACTTCGTCCGCGTGGAATAGTGACTATGGGACCTATGACCATGGGCTCAGGGTGGGGCAACAATAATTGTTTTTATTTTCATGCTTCCACTCCCACGTTCACTCCCAGGCCCACGCCAACGCCCACGCCCACTCCCCTTCACAATTGGTACCTACCAGATCAAAGCCAGGGTAAGCGCCCCACCCAGCCCCACCGTGGCTACGCCAATGCTGAATTACTACTTAACATACAATTATTGAGTAAATACGTACTACAGTGAAACTTGGTTAAGTGGGACCTGGATAAGTGAGAAACCTCTATAGCTGGAACTCATGCTGAGGTCCCAACACTTTGGCACTGAATTACCTCTGTTAGTGGGACGAGGTAAACCTCTATATCTGGGATTTGTTCTTTCGATTTATCATCATAGTTACCTCTATAACTGAGACAGCGAGTAAATTTTATATGCGTAAACCTCTGTAACTGAGATAATATTGTTTGTTTACTCATTCTTATTCAACCCACAAATTCCACACGTAATTCCAAGTACGTAAGTACAAATTTTGAGCTTCAATTACCTTCAGTTTTAGTTTCGCTTTACTATCATACAGATGTTTATTTGAAAAATGTCAAAACGAAAGCTACAATCGTTAACATTACGTGAAAAACTGAAGTTAATATCCGTTTATGAAAGTGGGAAGACATGCGAAGAAGTTTGTGCCGAATTTAATGTGCCAAAATCTACTCTTTGTAGAATAATACACGTTATTTTATTTAATGATCGCGCCTGTATAACTGAAATAACCTGTATTCTCACCTCTATTAATGGAACCCTCTGTAAATGAGACAGATATTTATTTATACCTGTATATCTGAGACACTGGGTAAGTGGAATACCTCTATAAGTGAAACGACATTGCAGGTCCCTTGAAGTCTCACTTAACCAGGTTTCACTGTACCATAAAATGTAATTAAAAGAATTGTTACTTATTAAAATTTCTTACTAAACTGAGCTAAAAAACTTACGTACCAACTTATTAAAGAAAATCAAGAAATGAAATGCCTAACCTATACCAAATAGTTACTACATAATATTGTAATTAAAAATTATGATTAGTATACAATATGGAAAATCAAAAAAGAAATGCCTAACTAATTCTACGTCAAATTTCTTTTAAATTATGTCATATTATTTTTTAGGAACCAGGGGGGGAGAGTAGCAAATTCTATTTCCTTCCTTTCTTAAATGGATGTTTTTAATAATGTATGGTGTAGCCACTGATCAGCTTAATCGATACTCAATTTTTATCAAATCCAGGAACAAATCCAAATTAGATGTTTCCTGTCTCACGCACGTAACTAAAGGCTGAAGAGAGAGAGAGGGAGCACGTAACTAAACCGTTTAGACGAAGAAAAGTGTATAGAAAGAGGAATAAATAATTTCATAAACTTCCCGACGATCTTTAAAAATAAATTATTATATCATTTTCATTCCCACTTTTCCCCTTATGTAGGTATAATAAGTGGATGAACCGATTTTGATACAATTTATCTAAGAACCAGCGTCGGAAAATATGCTGCCTAACAAAAAAAAAGCCGCATCTAATTCGGTTTACCCGTTAGCCAGCTACGGTGCCATAGACAGACACACACACACACACAGAAATACATAGCAGTCAAACACATAACACCCATCTTTTTGCGTCGGGGGTTAAAAATATAATACGACATAATTTAAAGGACATTTTATGTGGAAAATTTACCTATTAGAAGTAACCATAATGTTAATTTGACCCCGCCCCCCCCTACTCCCTCAGCTTACCCCCAAACCCTTGGGGAATTTTGATATGATCACCTGGACATGTAAAGGAATAACTGTAGCGTACATATAACAGATAAATTACGTTTTATCGTACACTGTACAGTGTACAATAGAATGCCTTAGCAAATGTTCGCCGTGATTACTTATAAATTGTCATAACTTTTTTATTTATGAACCGATTGATATGAAATAAACACTAAATGTTAAATGAAAATTACCACAATACATTAGTGAAAACCGCATCTAAATCGGATAAGCCGTTTCTGAGATTAGCGTGCACAAACATACAGACAAACAGACAAAAAAAATTTTAACTACAGTTTTGGGTTCAAGATCGATTTAATAATAACACCTGCTAATTTTTTTCTACATATTTTCATTGTACAGACATCGCTTTTCCACAATTTTATTATATGTATTGATGATGATGATGATTGATGATTATAACACTCTCAGTCCGTTTTAACTTAATTTTTATTCACTCGCATCAGTGCCACCTAAAAAATCTTTATATCGAAATTCGAGCAAAGCTAAGAAAATGAGAAATAAGAGTTCTCAAGGATCGTTAGAGGTAAGAGGCTTACTATTGACCGAAAACAACATGTGTTATGCCGAGAACCTGAAACCGCTTCACAACGAGAATTGCCTGTGAGACCGAAACCTTCACTGAGAGGGTATAACGTCTCACAGCTGATCGCAAATGGCATATTTTATCTCGATAATCTGAAACTTTTACTCAATATGAAGACCGTTTGACAAATAATAGGGTGCACCATAATATTATTCGATCTCTTGAAGATGAACATGAGCATAAGCAATGACTAGAGTAGGGACGCGAATATTACCATTATTTGAGACAAGATTATTTGAGACAAGTACGATTAATAAGTTTGTTTAATGAAAGATTAAGAATTGAAACTATTTGGTCTCTTGAAACGGACGAATAGCGAGAGGCCCGTCTTACTGTAGACAGATTTCGACAGTCTTAATGACTTAGAGGTAAACATAGAAGATCAATCTACGAGTTCGGTGGTGTGGTCCGACAAATATAAAAGTGGGTTTGCTTATAAGGAACCTCACAATTGATTACCGATCATCTTCTGTATAGGCAATATTAACGTAGTATGTTCTTTTTGTAATGCTTTAAAGAAGAGTAAGGAGTCGGCTTTCGTTTGAAGATATACCAGAACCTTTGAAATCACTACTTTTAGAGGAACATGTGCAATCTAAACAGTTCTTAGACAATATTCGCTCTTATAGTAGTGCGTTTTAAATGATCCTTTGGTGCTCAACAATTATCAGAGGACCCTTTCATGCTTACTTTTAAGATACAAGGTCAAGTTTATCATTTGATAGGATCCCTTTTGCCTGAAGGCCAACCTAAGTTTCTTCAAATATATTTTGTATTCGACTACAACGAATAGTCGAATACAAGAAATCAATATTTCTCGAATTTAAAATATTACAATTTTTCCTACAGTAGGGCGACGAATGTATTTTCGCATAGTAACGGAGGGGAACTCACGGGGGGTCGAGTGACGCGGGCCACGTACCACAAACATGCTTAGTTTGTTGTACCGAGCGCGAAAGAAAGTCATCGTGTTTTTAGTAAAATTACTATGTAAACTATAACGTAATTTAATACTGAGGTACATATTATATAATGATGCGCTCAAACTGTTAATCTACATTTAATTTAGATTATTATTTGAATTACTAAGTAATGTAGAATTTAAATCAAATTCACTCATGTTTTCCTCAGATTTTCGATGTCCTATTCAATTTTAATGTAGTTAATTTTTATAAGAGACAATTAAGAACATTCAAAAATAAAGCGTCACGTATTTTTTTTAAACGACGAATGACGAAAAACGACGTAATCGCGGACGAAGTCGCGGGCATCAGCTAGTCTGTCATAAAAAGCAAGTAAAAGAGATAGACCAACAGATATTTTTTTCCAATTTGTTCATAGTATCGGATTAATATCCATGTTGCTCTGACTCATGATTATTAAACAGTTATTTTGAAATGCAGTGTCTCACTATATTTTTTTTTTAATTTCCTTGATCTCCCAAAACGTTAAAAACTTATCTTTAACTGATAACGCAAAGGTAGGGTGGCCAAGTAAAGTTGTTTAGTAAACTCGAGGTTATTTTGACGGCGAGCCCGACTCGACCTTGGCCAATAATGACTATGAAAATATTGCAATTATATTACGTGGTAACTAAAGTGGCTATTGTGGTATACGTTATTAGTTTTTATAGAAAGGCCATGTCTGTGAGTATAAAAAGCTGCGTGTTTAGGATATCGAGTGATGTGATTTTTAAATACAATAGATTGTAAGCTGACTTACTAATGTATTAGACAGTGATAGATACGTATAAATTAACTTATAAACTTAAAGACTAACAAAATAGAACCGAAATTACTAGTCTTTTTAACTAAAATATAATTTCCAATAATCGGCCAAGAAAATATCTATAAATAAAAGATATTTCATGCTCCAGTGCTATTTGACCTTAATAATAAAACAAAACACTATCAACGAATCTTCAAAATCGACTAATGTATTCTAATTATCATTTTAATAGATACCCAAATGAATATTTGAATGCGTAATATTTCAAACCCCAGTCTTTTTCCTTTTTGCCACATACTTTGCAAACCACTATATAATAGTGAATAAAATTGAAACTAGCTGTCTGTGACGCATGGTTTAACCCGGGGAGGAAACCGTGGCCAAAAAAAAGTATTTCTTTAGCTCTTGCGTTATTTACTACATCATGCAGCACTGCCAAGTATCAACAAAATCTGCCCTATTTTATTTGCTTCAAAGAGTATCAACCAATCCTTACAATTTCACGTTTATAACATTAGTAGGCTTCATCATTCTATTATAACTAAAAAAATCAATCTACAGACGTCACCTAATACTAAGCCGTAGCTAAACGGATCGTTAGTACAAAACAGTGGCCGTTTCGACTAGTGTTACAAGCCCCTCCAGCGCTCGAGCATCGCGATCAGTCACCAGTCCACGCTAGGCACCGACCCTGTATACCGGTGTTTGAACAATGTGCATGTGTGTCAAGTGTAGTGTTGTGTTTGTGTTTGTGGATTTGTGAAAACACACAACGTTTGTTTTGTGAAGATAACAGTTAAAAAGGTAGTGGAATGGTAGATGTTCGTAATTTTGGAAATTGTTTGGTATTTACAAAAATGTTGTGATGATCTTTATAGGATGTTTATTGCTTTTAAATAATATGAAATACCACTATTAAAATCTTTTGTAAGAAAAACAAAGTGTGATGCTATTTTACGATCATTCATATTATGTAAAGCAAAGCCTAATAAAAAGCGCGCAGGAGTCTCTATATACCTAATCGTGAACGAGATGAAATCGTTTGAGATATTTCTTATCAATTTCTCCGTATACTATGTAGACCGCATTATACTACCGGCTGAGATAGTTCAAGCTGATATACAAGACATGACAAATATTCTATAGGATCCGATAGGCGGACCTATTCTCAAGAAAAGGTTCAGTTTACCAAATCCAAATTGTATAAAATAAATACCCAATATTATTGATTGAAATGGTTAACTAGGTAGTAACATAATATTAAACATTTCTGACGATATAAATATAATTCATAAATTATCAATGATTGAATTAGGTAAATATTTTGATTCTTAAAACCGGAGAAGGTACAAATTAAGATAGTAAACGAAGTATTAAAAACTCTTATCATTATGTACATCTATATAAGATATCCCTCATTAAGAATGAAGTGTTGAAAACAAATGAATGAGATGCTCATTTTAAACGATAAAAACATAACATTAGTTGAGAAGGTTGTAATCTATACTAATATTATAAAGCTGAAGAGTTTGTTTGTTTGAACGCGCTAATCTCAAGAACTACTGGTCCTATTTGAAAAATTATTTCGGTGTTGGATAGCCCTTTATCGAGGAAGGCTATAGGCTATATGTCATCATGCTTAGACCAACAGAAGCGGAGCCACGCGGGTGAAACCGCGAAGCGCAGCTAGTTTATTATACGAGTTTCGCAACTTCTAACTTTATTGATAATAAAGCAACTATGTTGTAAAGGTGTGTAATTTTGCAATATTCTATAATGATTTGCAAATTCATTACAGTTTATTCAAATGTAAACATCAATTTGTTGTATATTTTTCACATAAACATAATAGAGATTACCTTCATTTTCTTAAAAAATCGCTATCACACAGAAGGTTGTGTCGTTTTTATTCAATTTGTAATCACATTATTAAACGCACTAGACTGTTGAGGAAGCCATAAAAGCCTGATTTATTTTATAAACCTGGCTATTGCAACTAATTAATTAAATACCTACGTATATCTACTTCCAAAATTATAATTATTAACGATAATTGTAATCCCTATAATTAGAATCAGTTGATTCAGCTTCAACTTTGTTGCGGAAATGATCTGGTGACCCTCGGATAACATATGTTCTAAGATCGAAGTGTGTTGGAAGAATTATAACTTAGAATAATATTTAGTTCATTATTATCAAATACTTGAGATAACTTAGATGATCCGTCGAGCCGTGGGGTAATAATTCCTAATCTGTAATCAAAAACGACCATAGAATAATATGTAAATGCCATTGATGCAAACGATGATATTGTAATTTTATCTTCAAACTTCTAAATTCTAGTAGAATCGAAAAAAATGTCCTTTTTACTTCGCTAACCTCAAACTTCCTAAATAGTGTTTAAAAATATTATTAGGTGCGCTATTGGCATCGATCGTAAAAAACAGTGTGCCGGCAGGAGACATGATTGTGCAGGTATCTAATAATGATCTTAATCTTAATACTATTATTAAGGCGAAAGTTTGTAAGTATGGATGTGTGGATGTATGGATGTTTGTTACTCTTTCACGTAAAAACTACTGAACAGATTACAATGAAATTTAGCACACATATAGAGGGTAACTTGGATTAACACATAGGATAGGCTTTATCCCGGAAATCCCACGGGAATAGAAACTATGCGGGTTTTCCTTTGAAAACGCGGGCGAAGCCGCGGGCGGAAATCTAGTAAAAAATAAAAAGGTTCCGCTACCTTAGGTAGTGAAATAAATGGAACTTAGAAGAAGAATCCTGCTATAGATTGTGATAATTAATAGTGGCATGTATTAGAAAATTGATAACTGGTTTTTAAGCCATATCCAGGAGATAATTAAACATTCTATCAAATATTTAGAGACTAGTCACTAGACCATATTTAATCGAAGAAAATACAATGCAGCACGATTTAAATCGAAATAAATTCTTTACCCTCATTCACAATACCGTTCTCGCGCATGAATTATATTCCTTTTTAAAATATATTGGTCCACAGGGCGAGCAAAACCTGTTTCAATCAAAATTAACCGTCCGTGTCTACTTCTCCATGAGATTTAGGTCAATTTATTGCAGTCACATTATTTCATTCTTCATCAATGAATACTAATATGTTTCACGTTATTTTTAAATTGCAATATCAGTTACTGAATCTACTACGTTATTATGTTCTGTTTGTTTTGTTTCATTCATAATAATAGCAGTAAACAGTTTAACAAAACTTGTTAAAGGCGGGAAATGTACTAAAATAATTGTCTTCGTAGATAGTTACTTTTTTGTTTAGTACAGTATTGATTACCTCAATCTGGCTGTCAATACATACACTGTATTGCACTTGACTAACCGGACCTGTAGTTACAGGTTTTCCTATAGAAATGAATGTTTGCTTAAATTCCAGATTCATCCATTGCATTAAAATGCACACTTAACTAATGGATAGTCATGTTCCAATTCATTTAACGCCCGTAATGAACAGCGATCGCATATTATTGTACGCTTTGAATTTTACATAACTGAATTTGCATCTAATTATTATCAAACGTAATGAAATACTGTCTAAAGTGAAATGTTGATCTTGGCCAATGTACATTAGATTGTACACTTTACTTAATATAAATCATTCAGAACCGATTCTATAATGTCAGGTTTAATTTCAATTCGTTCTAGTCAAAGTTTAATTACCTACATTGACTAGAACGAATTATATGAATAATAGGATATTCATTAATAAATCATTCACAATAATTAATGATAATCTTCTAATCGGTTGAACAGATTCAATAGGCCTTAAATGAAGCGTCTATTTTGAAGCAAGTCTCAAAAGTTTACAGAACCAAAGAAGTTTTGAGTTTATCTCCATTATATTTACATCACAGTTTCTACATCTAAGTGCATGGTGACGACCTTCCACAACGCATTCTTCAATGCTCGTTCCGCGCGGGTTCCGCACCACTGGGTGTTCAGCTAGCGTGTGTAAGCAAATATCCAGTAATGGTTGGCCACACAGGGCTCTTCATGTTGTATTGCATTAGGATCGGGTTGCATTGTGCCCTTTAATGTTACGTTCTGTAGGACATCCTTGTTAAAAGTTCTTCAATTCATGTATATGGAATGATAGCTTAATACTTGTAATTTTATAATTATCACTCATTCTAGGCATAAGTACAAAATCAGCGGTTTTTATTAAGTAACTTGTCAGTCATAACTTCGCAGTAGTTCAAATGTCAGAACTTTTTGGGAAGTTTAATCAAACAAGTCTTATGTTTCCTTAATTGTTTTTGAGTTAAAGATAGAAAAAGATATAGAATAATAGATAATAGATAGGAAAGGACGTATTTAAACGCGATATACTTGCATTGATACAATTACAAGCTTGTCAATTGCCTCTAATCGGTCCCCATTAGTCTATGTTAAATTGTCCAATGCTGTATCTATTTTTACTTCGTTAATGTTTGAGAAAACTAGATCTATAGCTTTTATTGCGGATGTGTCGTGTGTTGTAAAGTCGTTTGCCTTTTGTATTTCCTCATTGCGTTTTTTTTGTTGAATTTTGTTTGTATCAAAAAAGAATAAGAGATGAATGATGCATCATGAATCAAGGCTTGCTGGCGACGAAGAATACGGTGTTCGAAAACTTTTTGGCCATCGTACGCAAATTTAAATGAGATAATCTTGTTACAGGTGACTTTAATCTGTCTAGCCCCGGAACCACAGACACAATAGAAAATCTATTGTGTCTGGGACCGATCAGGACCATTGGGGCTCAATGGGTTAATCATGTGATTTATTTGGTCTTGCTTTTATCCCTTACCAATAAACCAGCTATTTTTGGTACACGCTTATATACGTAATTGTTCCATTGAGAAGTGAACCTGGATACTGAAGGTTGTAACGTTCACACGCGTTTATATCCTGAAGGTAAAAATAACATGTTATTAACTTGAAACTAGATTTCGCAATGACCTTTAGCTTAGAAACACGTTGGATAATTTCGACCCACTTTTGTGTATTTTTTATACTGTTTTAATGTTTTAAATCCTCTTAAGGGTGCTATAACAGTTTTTTAACAAAAACCGCTATATTACGGTACAATTTTAACTCAAAGCACTTACACGTGAGAACAAAGTAATATCTTAATTTAAAGATAATATATTCAGTTCTACGATCATCTTATAAAAATTGTACGACGTCATACAAAATTGTCACTGAAATACGATTTTCCCAGCACAATGATCGCATAAAATGCAAAAAAATGGGGTCTAAACCGGTACACTTTTAAGAAAATTAAAAGCCTAATCTATCTTCTTACCTATAAATTATTGAGGGATATATAGTCCTTTATAGATTGTGATAATTTTTTTGTATCTAAATCAAAATTTTATTTCAATTATAAGCTAAATTAAAAATACTTGTCGATTTCTTCATACATTTTGCTCTCGCGGGTCGTCAGACCGCGCTCAGAAGCGCTCTTGGAAGGACGGGTGTATCGCTCCTCGTCCCAAAAATAAAAACGAATTAGAAAAAGATTATTGTGCGTATACTGTCGTTTTCGTGATTTGAAATATTTGATACTTTATAAGAGTAAACTGTATAAGTTTCATATTCCAGTTATTTGTAATTTAAAATTATGTTTTAAAAATTATGTTGACTGAGATCCTCTTTTTTCATGGGTTGTTGAACGGATTGGTGGGGTAAAGCAATTTGACAAAACTTAAATCCAAAATGGCGCCGACGAAAATTTGCCATCTGTTCGTCATGGGTGTCATTTTCATGGTTTTCGGGGTAGCTATTAACCAATATGAGGTCAAAAATAAAATCCAAGATGGCGCCGACGAAAATTTTACATCTTTTCATCATGGGTGTCATTTTCATGGTTTTTGGGGTAGCTATTAACTAATATGAGGTCAAAACTAAAATCCAAGATGGCGCCGACGAAAATTTTACATCTTTTCGTCATGGGTGTCATTTTTATGGTTTTTGGGGTAGCTATTAGCCAATATGAGGTCAAAAATAAAATCCAAGATGGCGCCGACGAAAATTTTACATCTTTCCTTGATGGGTGTCATTTTCATGATTTTTGGGGTGGATATTACGCAATATGAGGTCAGAACTAAAATCCAAGATGGCGCCGGTGAAAATTTGACATCTTTTCGTCATGGGTGTCATTTTCATGGTTTTCGGGGTAGCTATTAACCAATATGAGGTCAAAAATAAAATCCAAGATGGCGCCGACGAAAATTTTACATCTTTTCGTCATGGGTGTCATTTTCATGGTTTTTGGGGTAGCTATTAACCAATATGAGGTCAAAAATAAAATCCAAGATGGCGCCGACGAAAATCTGTTATTTTATTTTAGTTTACTTCTTTATTATTAAGAAAATTACACCTATGACGAAAAGATGTCATATTTTCGTCGGCGCCATCTTGGATTTTGGTTTTAACCTCATATTCGT
>CAJQZN010042401.1:0-14049 GCA_907164685.1 Colias eurytheme | reverse complement strand
CCCATCACGAAAAAAGTCAAATTTTCGTCGGCGCCATCTTGGATTTTAGTTTTGACCTCATATTTGTTAAGAGCTACTCCAAAACCTTGAAAATGACACCCATGACGAAAAGATGTAAAATTTTCGTCGGCGCCATCTTGGATTTTAGTTTTGACCTCATATTGGTTAATAGCTACCCCAAAAACTACCCACACTTGCAAATGTGTTTGCTACGTAGGAAAAGTTCAGATTTAAGAGTATCCTAGGTAATGTGTTATGTGACGAATACCTATAATTTATTTCATTCCGACTATTTTTCGGAATAACATACATTTAAGGCATGACGACAGTATCCATAAATGATCGTATTAGTGTTTTTAAGGGAAAATGTATAATAAATAAACTAAATATAGCGACTTAGAAATCTTAAAAACATTAAGATTAATGAGATTATCAATAAAATAAAACATTGAAATTCTGAAGTTCGCCATTTTGACTAAAACACGCGTGACGTCACGCATAAGTAAACAACTCACGTCAGATGTATTTTGTTGTTATGAATATGTTGAGAATACGCATTTTTATTTATTTTCTATTGTTTCACGTATGCTTTATCGACTCAGAACAGAAATATAATTGCGAATTCACGAATACATGGTTCGGGATTCTCCGCGCCAACTTTATACAATAATTTCTTATTATTTTTTCGCTTGAAATAATTACTAACACATTTTTGAGCATTATTTTTATGTGGATTCACACTGCAATACTGCACACCACTTATAAACTTTGTAATTCGTTTCTATAACACATATTAAATAAAGACTTTTTTAATTTTCTTCGCAATGCGTACAAATAATTACGTATTTACCAAAGTTTGACGTCACGCCTACGCCATGACACCTGCGAGCTGTTTTGGCACAGATATTAAATATTTTTTGAAAAATGGCTTTAATCTTCGTTAAATTTAAGTATATTACCGAAATATAGGGTTTTTCTTGTATAGTATACGTATACACACATTATGGAAGAGAATTTCAAAATCTTTCGTCATGCCTAATAATACAGTGCCGGTAACATCATATGTATGATAATAATTCTACATTTCTTAAAAAGCTTTGATATTGTATACAATTCATAGATTAATTATTATTCAATGAAATAATGATGTAAAATAGTCACACTTTTTTAAGTTGTTTGAATATACTAACATACTTATTAGTAGTGTTGCCGAACTATCGATAGTTTGACTATCGATAGTTGACCTTGAAAATAAGTCAGAATATCGATAGCACTATCGATAGTATCGATATTATCGATACTATCGATATTATCGATACTATCGATACTATCGATAGCGTTAATCATGGAATACTATTGATGAACTGCAATAGTATCGATAAAATCGATAGTATTGATTGCCAATAGTTGCTATACTATCGATACTGTCGATAGTATCGATACTATTGCTACTGAATATTGCAACTACAATCGATACTATCGATAGTACTGATACTATCGATAGTTTTGAGCTATCGCTATAGCTAAGGTCACTATCGATGGGACGATATTATCGATAGTATCGACACTATCGATAGTATCGATAGTTCGTTCGATATTGAGCTTCGATAGTATCGACACTATCGATATTATCGATAGTTCGTTCGATATTGAGCTTCGATAGTATCGATACTATCGATGGTATTGCTATGTGTCGATAGTATTTACGCTTATAGGACTATCGATACTATCGATAGTATCGACACTATCGATAGTATCGATAGTGCTATCGATACTATTGCTTTTCCCCAACTATCGATAGTTAATCGATAGACTATCGATAGTGGACTATCGAGCGGCAACACTACTTATTAGGATCGTACCTACTAATAAAAGTAACAAAATGAATTTTTAAAGTTCCTAGTAATCTTCTGGAATCAATTTCAATAAAAATACATAATATCAAAAATTAAAAATAATATCAAGTATGAAGATGGTCTATAAAATGGAATGCGCTATGTTTACGTGAGCGTGATATTGCCGCGAACAAAGTTACGTCGTTAGATACCTAAATTTGAGTAACGCAGATTTGTGACAGCGTCCTTAAAAGTTCGTTTGAAGTCTGCATAAAATTACTTAGGCTTTCAACTTTCCCCGCATACCAGTTATAGGCAGATACTATCTTCCGGAGATAAATAATAATATTGAATCCTGATTCTCGTATTGAAAAACACATAATTTGCAAATTTAATGTGAATTGTATCAATAAATTTCAATCTAAACGCAGTTATAAGACGCAATGAAGTATTATGAAGTTGTGTCTCATATGTATCGTATTTTCCTCAATAACGATTTATCTTTTTTAAGCTATTGCATAGCTTCTGTCGCGGGTCTTGAGTGCGGCGACCGATTGTAAAAATTCCGTAACGAAAAAACCTAACACCTCCCCACTCCAACCGGCATAGCGATGGGATGCTATGCAATAGTTTTACCGCGGCAGTCCTCGAGTGCCATACGTATTTTTTTTCTATATTTATAATAGAGAGCAAAACATTATTTTGATCTAAAACTTGTTTGGTACCAGTTACTATTTGCATTCATTCAGATTTTATGCTATGTTGATTTTGCGTTGTTGACACTAAAAATTCTGATAAGTGAAACATTCTAATTAATAGAGATTCAGGTTTTGTAGCTTAATACTACTAGGTACTAGGTACGCAGAATTATCATTTTAGCAAAACATTCGTGTCCAAATTATTACGTTACTTATATTTTACAAGACATGCAATTTTGGAAGTCCTGGCTTCACTACCTTATATAAAACAAAGTTGCTTTCCGTTATCTCTGTCCCTGTGTTTGCTTTGAATATAAGCTTTATCTTTTAAACTACGCATCTGATTTTGTTTAGATTTTTAATGTATAGAACGGTTCTTGAAGAAGGTTTTGGTACCTAATTAATTTGTTTTAGGCAAAGCGAAATGCTAGTCATTAATAAGTGAATAACGTGATGAACAATTGTTTTACTTCATACTATTTAAAATACCTCTCACAGACAATTCCTAACGAATAGTTCTTGTTAATGGGATACCTGCAGGAAGCCGATTAGAGACACTGGTCCTTACTCCGACCTTAATTTATATCCAATCAGGGTGCAAATTGCAACTTTCTACTTCTAATCCACCAATGAGAAGGTGCCTTGGGATTATAATGTCAAGGACCTAATGTTAGTGTCATCTCAACCCGTGTGATTCTTAAGGTAATGATTTATATAGTTACCGAAATAGTGGCTTTTCTATTTCTTTTACCTGTAAAGTTTGAACAAATTTTTTCTACTATATTGGGCCTTCAAAACAAATTGGATGTTATGAATCCGTTTTGAAGGCCCAATATATAAACCGTAAAATTATGTATATAATAGTTGCGCAGCAAGACATAGTCACTTCACAAAAACTTCGAAACAAATTCATAATGCGTTTTTCCAAGCCAAATAAACAATCGCATATTATATCTTAAAGATATTGTTAATTTAAGTTTAAATTAAATTAAATTGAATTTTTTAATAACAGTAATTTCCGGTTGCTAGAGAAAGGCGGGCCTCGAATCGATTATTATCTTCCAAAAAAAGTTGTTTAAATGAAACTGTATCAATAATATGTGCCAAGACCAAAAACATGAGAAACAAACAAATAAACACCTTGAAGGATGCCATCTATGTGAAACCGGTTTTAAAACATATTTTGGCAATAAAACTACATAACTTCTTTATTTCTTAAGTTGCCATTTTATATTAGGTCATAATATGCGAAGCTTGGAATGTCTTTAAAATAAATTTTGTGATTGAATATTAATAGGTAAAGAATTGAACGATAATTCCTAATTCCCCCATTCATAATTGATGGAGTTAATTATGTACATAGATTATTTATATTATATGTAGATTATATTAAGTTATATAGTTATATAATTAAAGGTAGAACGAAGTGCCCTAATATTAAAGGTATTTATTTTTATTTGTAGAAACGAACTACGCAAACTCTAGAAATTTGCATTTTGCGGTACTATTTTTGTCACCCAACAATCCAACTATCATGTATTCGTATTAGAATATCTATCTTCAAAATATTTAAGTATGTATCTAAACAGTGGGTGGTTCTAAAAAGATTCAAGTCAAAAAAATGGTCGAATGCGTCACGCGTTGGTGGAACCTGGCTAGACCGGTCCGACTGCCCGTTATCTTATAATTTGACTTGTATCTCACTTCCTCTATGGATTTTTGGGTTAATATTGCTTATTTATTGTTTGTTTAGTATTCTATTATAAGCGTTACCAATAGGTTGGAACTTTATTAATTTATAAGGTGAAACAGGAAACTTACGAATAGACATGAATGAATAGGTAAACATAATGGTAGGTATGTGCTAATAAACACAACTACAGACATACGCTTACGATATGTTTTGCAAAAATAAATGTAATTATAATCCAAAAGCAATCAAAAAAATTTTTTTATATGGCGTTTAAAAATGCAATCGATGCAATTGTTACATCATATGTACCTTCGTAGGAACAAAATGCATTTGATGAGATTGCTATTAATCCTTAATACAGGTTAATTATGAATTAACCTAGCTGATGAAACGCTCTAAGTATATTTAAATAGTTACATTAAATTACGTTTTACTTTGTAGTGTAATAAATACTATTTTATTTATTAGCTTAGTGACTGCGTACTTTCGCGTGTACTTCATATTTTCACGCAACTGCCTTTTTCTTTAAAAGTCTACCCTTTATTTCACCATGAGGTTAAAAGTTTAGTTTTGAAAATAACGCGTATCGTTCTATTGCTATGTCACAGAATACTTAAAAGTAGCTAACTATGTCAAAAAGCGTGAATATCATAACAGACAAATCGTAATTAAATTGTATTTGATTTCATAATTAAATTGTATTAGGAGTTTTCTAACGTTTTAATAATAAGCAGTGGGCGAACCGAACCAAATTAAATATATACCTAAGCACTTAAAAGGAAAACTACCACACATAATTAGGAAGGCCTCTGAGGTCGAATTTTGTGAAGTAATATACGTATAATAATCTACGGAACTGGGCTAATCATCATTAGATCATTAGATGATGTGTTGCGAGTGAACATTTTCAAATTAAACGATATTGAATTAAATATAGATATAATTAAAGTCTTAAGAGAAGGTAATTTATGATTCGTTGATACTTTGATGTGTCTAATTTATTTAAAACTAGCGACCCGCCCCGGCTTCGCACGGGTGCAATGCTGATACTAAATACACTACAGAAAAACTGTGAACGTTGCGTTGTATATAAAAACATTGCGGCCCGGCCGGCCGGTACCGCCGCAAACGCTACGTCCCGCAATTTTTAAATCTGTAATATCTTCGAAAATATTGACTTAAATCATACGGTGTAAAGTGTCATATAGATCTATATTAAATGAACAATGTATTCAAGGTATTTAATTGGTTAAGGATTAATGCTGTATTGGTGAAAATCGCTTCGAAAATTAGCTTTTATTTGTCGTAAAAAGTAAATGACAAAAAAAATTTATTGTGGGTTATCCATAAGAGATAGACATATACCATCGCGGACTTTTCTGTAGACCTTTTCAATATGTATAATACTTAGTACATTATTTTGATAAAACTCGTAGGGTTCAGCCTGCGTTTGCAATATAAGCGGAAACAATGTAATTTTTTTACGACATCACATTAGAAACCTCAAAAATAACAGTACTTCTCCACTATTTAATGGATGTTATTATACATATAAACCTTCCTCTTGAATCACTCTATCTATTAAAAAAAAACGCATCAAAATCCGTTGCGTAGTTTCAAAGACTTAAGCGTACAAAGGGACATAGGGACATAGGGACAGGGAAAGCGACTTTGTTTTATACTATGTAGTGATTATGAATAAGCATTTAATGCTTTAATTTTATAACTATTGGAATACCCTGTATAATGATTGACCGATTTTTTGTCATGTGTTTCCAATGTTTTCATATTTAAACGCGAGAAAATAAAGTATTGTAAAAGACTAGTATTATTTAGTGGTAGTTCTCAAAACACAGATGATTACTTTATCGAGGTTTAATTTACTATGAAACTTAATAAATTTTTAGAACTATGAATTTAAGACGCATATAAAAATAATAACATCCCAAAATGGAGCCTTGTCTCGCCCCACTGCTAAATAAATGTGATAATTTGATAACATTATACATTATTTAGAATAATAGTTAATTGTAAACAATGAACACAAACCGCGCTATGTTCGTGACCTTCTTTACACGATACGATATAATATCGTTTGTTTTATTCGGTGCGACCTTACGATATTGCACGCATGCGGTTTATTACATTTATTAATATAATATACCTAATTATGATTTATCGTCCGTTTTATTTAATGATTGCTTCATTTCACGCATATTGAATGTGTATTCTAGTGTAAAACTACTTAACTTTATTTTTAATTCACACTTCGTTGGTTACGTATTTTTCCAGAATAAAAATAGCCCCAGCAATTAGTAGTGCATATGAAATGCACTATTTGCTAGGTCCTAGCTGTCAGGAAACAATGAAGGAAAGAAAAAACAAACTATGTTACTAACTGTAGGTACTCTGCAGTTTCACATAAAATTACATGTTAAAATTCTATCTACTTAGATATACTCTTTAATTATTTTTAACCGTTTTAGTTGTAGTTGTAGTATAAAATATGTAGTTTTATTTTAATGTCATGAGAAGGTTCGGTCAGAGTTCAGACATGGGAAGACTGATCATCTTCATATCCCTAAAGAAACTACGCCAAGGAAATATAGTTATTAAATTACAAATAAAATAGATTTTTTATCCAAAATACCGTAAATTCATATGCACTATAAACAGTTTGAAGGAATTTTAATTGATATTGTTTTGCTTATTATTTGTTATTAAAAAGCCAAATGAAAATCAACAGCATGAAAGATGTTTAAGAAAAGAAATGCAAATAAATAGTTTTTATAAACAACTAGCGGTCCGCCCCGGCTTCGCCCGTGGTACATATTTACGTTTTCTCTACATGAAAACCATCCTCGTACTTCAAGGAATATAATAAAAAAAGAATTATCGAAATCGGTTCAGCCGTTCTCGAGTTATGCGCTTACCAACACATTTTGCGATTCATTTTTATATATAAGAAGATTAAGCCACTAATTAAGATTTATTCTGTCAAGTTTATTTTGACGTTAATTAATTATTATATAGATTTCTAATGTTCAATTAGATCTTGATTAATATGTTTTAAAATCATTTACTTGAACGCACGCTGGCGCAGGTTGTAAGTCGACAAGGCTATGATACGTAGGTGGTATTTTCAATTGTTTCGTAATATAAAAAGATGTATTATGTAATCTTGAACTATTCGAGTCAAGATTTTGTAGAATAATGTATACTAAAATGTATAGAAATGTCTGAATTCTCAAACTTTTCTGTATTAGTAGTTAGTAGATATGTGTAGGACTTACTGAAATGTATAAAACACAATCAACGATTTGAAATGTACTAAATATTAATGTAATAATACATTAACATATTTTTACGGGTATTATTATGTTATATTATATGTTTTATACGTAAATATTGTTACTAATTTCAATACCAATTTGCAGTGAACAGTGACGACCCTCATTGACAGCACACCCACGACTTTCTATTGAATCATGCACAATGCTTTGACGTCATTAAAACAATTATCTTTTGATGTGTTTTATAATATTGTGGATAATGGTCAAGTAGCCAGCAGAGTATGCAATTATAGAGCATATTAAAATATTTCCTATCCATTGTTAAATTTCAATCGTACTTAGATACATTTAAAATGTTGATAACTACCCGCAAATAAAGAGGCTTTCTTCCACCTGAATATACAAATACCTCAATATTAAAACAATTATAGGAATAATTAAACTTCTGTAATTAAAATAGATTCTATGAAACATGGTCTAATCTTGTGCAATAATACGAATATGGAGAAGGCGTGGCTTGCTGTATAATAAACTATTCGTAATATTATAGGGACACTAGATTATGATCCGTGCTCGTAAATATATTTCATCTAATTATGCACATAAATTATAACTAAAGAATCCTATTAATAATGCAAATCCTTTATAAAATGCTTCTGATTCTATGTTATTAATCCATACTAATATTATAAATGCGAAAGTAGGTAACTCTGTCTGTCTGTCTGTTACTCAATCACGCCTTAACTACTGAACCAATTTGCGTGAAATTTGGTATAGAGATATTTTGATACCCGAGAAAGGACATAGGATAGGTTTTATCCCGGAAATCCTACGGGAACAGGTTTTTCTTTGAAAACGCGGGCGAAGCCGCGGGCGGAAAGCTAGTTAATAATAATTAGCACGCTTTATTGGCTTCATCTGTATGTTTGTATTAACCGACTCCTTTATACTCAATTTCGGCCCGCAGAAGGCCTCGTAAGTTTTCCGACTATGTGCACTGTACAGTCCATGACCATGAGGAAAGTTATGTGATTGATCCACATTACTAGAAGAACCAATAGCTAGAAGGGATAGGAGTTGAATCTATAGCAAGCACCTTTGAAAAACTGAATAAAATAGTATTTTCTTGTGTTTGATTTTACGCAAGTATACATTTAGAGATTTACAGACTTTATAACATCCTTTCAATTTCAAACAATTTTATAAATGATGCGCGTTTAGAATCCGTTATAACGGATTCTAAATATAAGTAAACTAGCTGTGCCGCGCGGTTTCACCCGCGTGGCTCCGCTGCTGTTGGTCTTAGCGTGATAATATATAGCCTATATTACTCGTGGATAATGTAGCTTTCGAATGGTGAAAGAATTTTTAAAATCGGTCCATTAGTTTATGAGCCTATTCATTACAATCAAACAAACAAAGTTTTCCTCTTTATAATATTCACAATAATATTAGTGTAGATTATTGTGTAGATATAAGTATAAATACTATATTTTCTAAATGATTAACAATCTGTCAATATCTAAGAGTATTTATACCTACTTACTACTGTATATATACTCTAAGGTCAATATTAAAAGAAGGTGGTGTCTAGTCATATTACATGACTAGCTTTCCACCCGCAGCTTCGCCCGCGCAGTCAACGAAAAACCCGCATAGTTCCCGCTCCCGTGGGATTTCCGGGATAAAACCTATCCTTTTTCCCAGGGTAAAAAGTAGCCTATGTTCCTTCTCGGGTATCAAAATATCTCTATACCAAATTTCATGCAAATTGGTTCAGTAGTTAAGCCGTGATTGAGTAACAGACAGACAGACAGAGTTACTTTCGCATTTATTATATTAAGTACATATAGTAATCTAGCGACCCGCCCCGGCATCGCACGGGTGCAATGCTGATACTAAATACACTACAGAAAAACTGTGAACGGTATAAAATAGCCGGGCGGCCGGCCGGTACCGCCGCAAATGCTACGTCCCGCAATTTTTAAATCTGTAATATCTTCGAAAATATTCACTTAAATCATACAGTGTAAAGGGCCATATAGATCTATATTAAATGGACAATGTATTCAAGGTATTTAATTGGTTAAGGATTAATGCTGTATTGGTTAAAATCGCTTCGAAAATTAGCCATTATTTGTCGTAAAAAGTAAATGACAAAAAAAAGTTATTGTGGGTTATCCATAAGAGATAGACATATACCATCGCGGACTTTTCTGTAGACCCTTTCAATGTGTATAATACTTAGTACATTATTTTGATAAAATTCGTAGGGTTCAGCCTGCGTTTGCAATGTAAGCGGAAAAAATGTAATTTTTTACGACATCACATTAGAAACCTCAAAAATAACAGTACTTCTCCACTATTTAAAGGATGTTATTATACATATAAACCTTCCTCTTGAATCACTCTATCTATTAAAAAAAACCGCATCAAAATCCGTTGCGTAGTTTCAAAGATTTAAGCGTACAAAGGGACATAGGGACATAGGGAAATGGGGACATAGGGACAGAGAAAGCGACTTTGTTTTATACTATGTAGTGATTACGAGCGTGTTTTTAGTTTAATTAAAAATGCCTCTAATGAAACGTAAAGCCAACGTGGTTTCTGATCCCATTGAATGTATGGGAACATTGTTGTATAGGTGTCACGCGTTGCGGTCGCCGACCACAGGGCACAGCTTGGGCAACCGGACACCCGCGTGTGCGCACGTGGCGTCGCGTGATGGTGCGGCTTACTGTATACCGTATATCGAGTACTATGTCTAGTAATACTTATTGGATAGTGTTTATTGATACTAGCTAATTAAAGCAACTTCTGCTCGCGAAATGATTTTTTTTCTAGTACATATTTGCAATATTTTGCTTGCTGCTCCGCGTCTATTGGTGGTAGCGTGATATTCATAGCCTATAGTAGTCTCCTCGATGGTTTAACTAAGTATCCAACACAAAAATAATTTTCAAATTGGAACCAGTAGCTCAACCACACAAACAAACGTATGAGCTGGATAATGGTAAATTTAGATTTAGGCTGATATTTCAATATTCTATAATATAGAATTCTACTTTCTCTAAAAAATATTAAGTTGCAAAATCATAGAGCATTATTTCGAATCAATGTGCAACGTCTAAACATAGGCTCTTAGCATTTCCAAAACACATTTTTCTATTACTAAGAATTTTATAAATTAATAAACGACGTCATCGATAAAGCCACACAATTTATAATATTACGAAGTCAGTATGTAATGATACTTTGTTTATAAAAGAGCAAAGGTTAGGCAACAGTCAACTTCACATATTGGATTATATCCAAATGAGCTTATAGCTGAAGCTGATTGAGGATACTAAAGGATTACACGGCGGTTTATAAAAAGGTATTATTTTTATACGATTATAAACCGGTTGATTTACATAATACGTAATTACGAAGGTATGCGACTATGATGTATAATTTTACCGGCCGAATAAAAGGTGTGTGATAAATTTGAATGGAATTTTATGCGAAAAAATAGTCCATTCAAACTATTAAAATATACAAACGTTTACGAAAATAATAAATGGATAACTCTTCATGATTTTTTGGTTCAAAACTTAACTATTACCTATGAAAATAAATTCTGCTTAAGAAATTTAATCATCCATGCAATGGACATTTAAGTATTTTAATTTTCGACAATATACAAAAACCACGATACGCGCCAAGGCCACGCAATGTCAATTTTCTAACCTCCCTTGTACGAAACCGGATAACCCAACAAGATTATCGGTGGACCGAGTGGAAGCCGAAGCTTTTTCACTTGCCTTACAAATTAGTAGACTTTCCAACGCACGTATTTACACGTAACAGAAAACTTCGTTATGGGTTTGTATATATACCATGGTAATAGGCAGTGCATTACGGAAAGTGGCAGCATGGGTAGGATGAGATTTACTAAATATTTTGTCTGATGTCCCATGCAACTTTAATATTGTAAAACTTAAGGTATACTACAAGTATTATAGTGTATTTAAAATGAATTCGTTTGTTCGCTGTATCGCAGACGCAGATGAAAGCCACTTTTCAGTTGAGACAAAAATGCTCATTAATTTTATTATAATATTCAAGACTCCGATGATCCCATCATCATACAAATCCACCAGTATTTCCTGGTGGACTAATTATTTCGAATCAAATCATTGAACTAAACCTGTATAGATTATGAATGGATCGCCATATAAAAATTCATGATAATACGTAATCGTATCATACACAATTACTACATGTTTTCCTGTTTGATTGACCGACTAGTTATTGTTATGAAGTCGGTTATATTGAGTCACGTTGTAACTGAAGTTGATACTGTGCTAGTTAATGAGGAAATTGATTTTCTCGCGACTCTTGAGCGTATACGCACTATGCGGGTAGCCGCATTGCGGGTAGCCGTCCGGCTGACCGCAAGCACAATTATGTACGTAATATTCATTTCTATGCGCACTGCGATGCGGCTACCGCAGACCGCACAGTGCGCATAGAAATGAATATTACGTACATAATTGTGCTTGCGGTCAGCCGGACGGCTACCCGCAATGCGGCTACCCGCATAGTGCGTATACGCTCTTAATGGTGGTATTGTTTTATAGTAATGAAAAAAAAACTCTGAAAAGTAATATCACCCTAAATAAAGTGGATGCGCTTGCGCTTGTGAGACAAAGTAGTTAAATAAATTTCTCGTGTCAAGATTTTTGTTATTACATATTACTAAAACTTATTATATTATTGAAGTTATAGTCATCAATACAAAATTGTTATCATCGGATGTAGATGCGTAATAATTTCTCTCATAAAGTCCGTCATTACATACTTCATCTTTATCACCGATTTATTCCCGGACCTATAAAATTTATATCTCTCTGATAACTGATGCGCGTTTGCTCTTTCACATTTGCTTTATTGTTTCGCTATGATAGACTTTCTCCATTTAAATGACATTTTCCGGCCAAAAAATCCGAACTTAAAAAAAAATCATGATTTTAAGTAATATAGTTGTGTTTTAGGATTCTGCAATTTTAATGAGCTAATTAAGCAAAAACAAACATAAGGCATTAGTGCAATTTAAGTTAAAACAGAAATAAGTTAGCGATTTGATTCTGGCAATATAATATTTAAAGCTATAATTAGATATTGCTATGTATAGATGAACTAAAGTATATGAAATTTATACAACCTTAAAATATTCAAAATCTTTTTCGGATAATAATTATTAATGTGTGGAGAGATTGTAGAATTTTCGTGATCAATAACTTTATTAGATACTAGATTTCCGCCCGCGGCTTCGCCCGCGTTTGCAAAGGAAAACCCGCATAGTTCCCGTTCCCGTGGGATTTCCGGGATAAAAACTATCCTATGTGTTAATCCAAGTTAAGCTTTGGTCTGGTGATCATGACGCACAACGCTGAGGTATGCGCCCCAACGCAGCGTCACGACGCAGCATTTACCGTCCCTGCGGAGAGGTGGTCAGTTGATTTTGTCGCAGCTACCAAGGTAGACGTGAACATGAACAATTTTGCTGTAATTATCAAACTTTTATGTTTTTTGTCTTTATTTTTATATAAAGAAGGATAGCTGCGAACTAATTCTATTAAATTGTCTTCGAAAAAATTCATATTGTCGCATTCATATATGCCGTGACGCATACCCGCACACCGCAGTGTTCAATCGAGAATGACGCCGCGCTGTGCGGGAGTACACCTCCCCACTCACCGCGCTTGCCCTTCGCCGCTGACGCGTACTGCGACGGAACAAGAGAACATTGTCGACGTTTTTCATATGATTGAGTGTTCGGCATCGCAAACCGCATACCTCAGCGTTGTGCGTCAAGATCACCAGACCAAAGCTTTACCCTCTATATGTGTACTAAATTTCATTGTAATCGGTTCAGTAGTTTTTACGTGAAAGAGTAACAAACATCCATACATCCATACATCCATACATCCTTACAAACTTTCGCCTTTATAATATTTATTAGATAAATCCTTATAATGACTTGGAAATCCACAATATATTATATCCTGAATATTACGCCTGACGTTCATAATGAATTTAGCTCTGTATAAGTATTGATATTTGATAGGTGAACCAAAACCATCATCATATTTTTACGAATATTGCACACCTACGACAATAGGTTTTGATCAATAAGCAGTCACTAAGTAAATGTTTAAAGCTGGTCCTCCTTGCAGGTGCCGTCACTATCATACGGGTCGTCCAGCAGTTCTACAGAATATTCCTCTAGTGAAGACAGTTTCTGCGGGCCCTACCTCGAGCCCAGTGAACTCAGTGAGCCTCTCGAGAGACCAGACGACGGGTATGAGGTTAGTGCTATTTTGGTATTATTGGTTAGGGTCGGAGAATTTGTACTTTACATGAAAGAAATGTTTAAAGGTGATCTTACTTCTGTATTTAAAAGTGTTCAAGATAACATAAGAGTGATGTTAGTGAACTTAGCAGATCATTTTTAGCAGATCAAAAAAAAATGTGAGTTCTTATCG
>CAJQZN010042400.1:162240-176093 GCA_907164685.1 Colias eurytheme | reverse complement strand
CCTTTTCTAACTTCGTTATCGTTTTTTAATTGTTACTTTGTCTAAGGCCCCTGGTTTGCTAATAATCTACATCAATAGTACACCCATATTACAAAATGAATGTGCGTATACAATTTCGTTATAAGAAGGTATTAAACTTCTCTATACAGAAATTTGTCAACAAATCTACGTCAATAATTATAAAAAAAAATTATGCGTGTACTAGAGTACACACGTAAGAAGTGAAACTTCTTTATGACCTTAATGAACCTTTATGAGTATGGCGTAACGCAAAAATGTCACGCGTACGGCGTAACGCAAAAATGTTACGCGTACGGCGTAACACAAAAATATCACGCGTACGGCGTAACGCAAAAATGTTACACTAAATGTTTGTCCAACCCCGATAAAGAAGTTTCACTTCAAAAAATGTATGCGTGTACTAGAGTACACACGTAAGAAGTGAAACTTCTTTATGATCTTAAAAATGTCACGAGTATGGCGTAACGCAAATATGTCACGCGTACGGCGTAACGCAAAAATGTTACACTATATTTTTGTCCAACCCCGATAAAGAAGTTTCACTTCAATAAACCCATATTACAAAATGAATGCATATAGGATTTCATAAGTTGGTACTAAACTTCCATACACAGAGGTTTGCTTACAAATCTAAATCGATGGCATGTCCATAGAATAAAATGAATGCCAGCTTCTATTAGATCGTTTCATATGAATGACGTTTATATAAATTGAATGCGTTTTTCATGAAAGCCTTTTTCATTCCCGACACGTTTCAGTGTGGTATTTGATTGAAATGTTAGGTCGATGCTATAAATAAAATATGTTTATTGTGGATATTCATGGAAATATTTCTAGGAATTCAATAGGAAAATATTGAGCTTTAAATCATTTTAAAAGAGAATATAGCGCACCTTTTGGGCTGACCATGAAACGGGAATTTAGCGGATAAGTTTTATTGCTCTTTTAGATTCTTTTTTTTTTGTTTTATAGCATTTGAGTGTAGATAAATGATTTTTTTAATAATAGAAAAATAATCAATCCCGAAGTGGTAATGGCACACAGTCTGTGTAAAAGTCCATCAATTTTTCTGTCTTTCATAAAGTTAATTGTATTTGTGGAAGCGAAAGACGCGAAGAGAGCGAAGCTGCGGTCTAAAATATGCTTGTAAATCAATAATACTCAAAATTGACGGGGTTTGATGAATGAGAGGAAAACAAAAGTGACATTCAAAGAACGGAGTTAATGGAAATCCGACATCTCAGTAGATTTACATTCGGTTGTTTGGTTTGTTTTTCTAAAGATCCGGGATAACATATAGGTATGTTTATATTTATTTTAATACCTATATTCTGGTATATTATTTCCTTTTGAAATCGAAAAAAACTATTTTAACTAAAGGACAGATTATCAAGCGGTAAACAGGCATTCAGGTAATTGTTTTGTTTTCATTATTTTTTTTATTAACTTTAGTTTTAAGTAAAACCTCACGGATGATTGCATGCTATAACTAACATGTAAATACTATAAATCCCTGGAAAGCCAACAACTTTATACTCAAATTGTATCGATAATTCATTTGGTATTGGCATATTTGAACTAAAATTGTATGAAAAGAAAATGAAAAATTTCTTTATTAGTTTCAAAAAATGTTACATAATATAGTTACATATGCTGCATTGAACCCCACACTAGGATCCCCTGTGTTGTGAGGCTCAATCTCTTTCATCGTATTACATAAAAAATATTTCAAACTTTACTTGCCATTTTAAGTATTAAGTGTGTGTATATATGCGTGTGTGTATGCGTGCGTGTATATGTGTGTGTGTATGTGTTGATGTTGTATGAGTGTTTATTTTAATAGTAAGTTTATATTTTAATCAAGATATTATGCTAACGAGAGTTTCAGTTTCTAAGTAGTCTAGATTAAATAGCCAATTTGTAACATATTTTTTACAGCGGAACTTGGTCATAGGAAAGATATTTAGTTTTTTGTTCATTATGGAGTATAAGTAAGGTCCCATGAATATAAACGCCTTGCTACCGAAAGACATATTACAGCAATGTTTCCTCCATACAGGATTTCTTCGAGTGCGCTCCTTCGTTATAATTGTGTTTGGAGCTATTTTATGAAATTTTAGTGTTACTGCTAGTATGTATAGCTGACGCACCGTTAGTAAACCAGCCTCTTGATACAATTCTTTGGTTGGATATCTTAAATTCTTTTTAAAGATGATTTTAAGAATTGCTCTTTGCGCGCGCTCAACTTTTATAAGATGACATTTTTTTGCGGAACCCCAAGAAATGAGACAGTAGTTTAAGATAGATTGGCAAAGAGCAAAATAAGTCATTTTGATCATTTTGATATCTGCAATTAGTTTTAGTTTTCTAAAAATGTAGGTTAATTTTCTCACACGTGTCTTTACTAAATCAGTTTGTATATTCCAGGTAAGGTGTCTGTCAATAATCACACCTAGATACTTTATATAGGTAACATTTTCCAGAGCAGTACATTTGCAGTTGGTAGTGTTATTTTGACATCTATGTATTGTTAGGGAAAATTCTTTCGGGGCATTGGTCCTATTGCTTATGTTAAAATTCATAAGTTTGGTTTTACCTATATTGAGGCTAAGCAGGTTGTTGTGGAGCCAGTTGGCAACAGATTGCATTCCGGTTTCTGCAGCGCTATACACTTCCCTCCAAGACCTGCCGTGGAAAATCACCGCGGTATCGTCTGCGTAAGCAAAAATCCTTGCCTGGTTGAGTTTGAGTGAACAGAGTCCATTAACATAGAGAAGAAAGAGCGTAGGACTTAAGACACTGCCCTGGGGAACTCCGTATCTTATTGCAGCGGGAGAGCTATGGTATTCACCCAGGCAAACTCTTTGTTCTCGGTTGGATAGGTATGACGAGAACCAGTCGAGTGCAGTACCCCTAATGCCAAACAACTCCAACTTTCGCAGCAGAATGGATCTGGACACCGTGTCAAAAGCTTTGGCAAGATCAAGGAAGACGCCCACACATTTCTCCCCGCCGTCGAGTCTCATAGTTATGAAATCCACCAGATTTGTGACGGCGTCCTCCGTTGACCTGCCATTACGAAATCCATACTGATTTGTTGAAAGCATTTCATTTTGTTCCAGGTATTTAAGCAGTCTTTTGTTTATTAGCTTTTCCATTATTTTTGAAACTATTGTTAACAGTGATATAGGTCGGAAATTCGCTAAAGTAGAAGTATCTCCACCTTTGTGTATTGGGCAAACATTTGCTAATTTCATATGAGAGGGAACTATACCAGTGGAAATGCTAAGATTGCAAATGTGTGTAATGGGTGCAGAAAGATCGGATTTAGCAAGTTTGATAACACGGCAATTTATTCCGTCCCATCCGGGAGCGGAGTCATTCTTCAAATTTGAAATTATGTCACTCACTTCTAACTCATTAGTAGGATTTATAAAAAATGACTTATCAGGATTTGTGTGTGATTCATCTAAAGTGGCAGCTAATTGAACTAATTCAGTCTCCGTTTTATTGATTTGCTTCATCGTTTCTTTAGCTAGTTGTTCACCAATATTTACGAAATAATCATTCACTTTGTTCAGGGCCCGAGTAGGATTTTGGTCAGCGCTGAAAATGTCAAAATTAGACGATGTTTTATTGTTTAACTTACAGATATATTTAATTGCATCCCAAGTCTTTTTACTGCTACCTTCAGATTTTTCTAAAAGTCCCTTCTCATATGCGTTCTTTAAGTTTTGTATAGTATTATTGCAATAGTTTCGGTAGTCTTTATAGCGTTTTTGAATAATAGGATTGTCTCTGTTTTCTTTTTTCCTTGCTTCTATGTGCAGTCTATCTCTTTTGCGAATGCATTTTAAGAGGTTAAAGGATATCCAGGGTTTTTTAATGCTTTTAGAATTTTTAATAGGTACTTTAAGGGAGTGGTTTTGAATGATATTACTTACTTTTCCTGTAAATTCTTCCAAGGCTTTTGAGGGGTCATTGCAATTAAAGAGTCTGGTCCAATCTATAGTTTTTACATCACTTGTTACACTGTTATAGTCAATTTTTATTTTGTATTTGGGCCCTTTGGTATGCGCTGGCTCGTTGGGAATTTTTTTACTAATACCAACTAAGACTGTGTCGTGATCAGTCAGACCAGATTCGCAGACGATCACTCTTGTCAAATGGTTTGTCTTAACGAGAGCGTGATCAAGACATGTACGGTCATGGGTAGGCAGCTGATGGCCAGGATAAAATCCATGATGTTCAGATACATCAAGATAATCACTGGCACGACTGTCTTGAGTGTGGGTGCCGATATCGATATTCATATCTCCTATTATTATACCTGTAGGCGTGGTGCACCTTTGCAGTATATTATTTAAAGAGTGACAAAATTTTGTAATATTGCGATAAGAGGGAGACCTATAAATAGCGCATATAGTAATATCAAGGTTTACTCGAATCAGCAGACAATTTGATTCTTCAAACGGTGGTTCTTCGATCATTACTTTGAGTTCTTCTTTATAGAGGATTGCAAGACCATCATTTTGATTTAAATGGTTATAGGAATAACGACACTTATAACCGTTTAGATGTACTACAGGAACAGTTTCATTAAGCCTACATTCAGTCAACACGATAATATCTGGTAAAAATTTAAGTCTCGTTAAAAATATAGTAAGATTATCAAAGTTTTTTTGAATACTTCTGATATTCTGAGTTAGGATAATAAATTGAGATTGTAAACTGCCTAGCAGTTTTACACAATGTTCGGGAACATCCGTTTTAAAACTGGAGTAAATCTCAGTGTTATCAATGTCATTGAATAAAACATCTTGATTAGCCATTTGAAATTACATAAGAAAAAAATGTGTTACAAAAGAGCGGGTCTTTGTATAATAATAAAAATATAACATGAATGTTTTTGTTAAAAAAAGGTAAGTACGTTTGTGTGTGTAGTAAATGTGTATTATGAGTAGTGTGCATTGATTTACAGAATGAAGTAGTTAAAGGCAATAGTTTGGCAATAAAAGAATATAAAACAAAATAAAAAAGACATATTTTAAAAGTGACAGTATTACAAGGGGGGAGAAGGTCCGAGTTGATTTTTGGATTCATTTTTAGAAGAAGCTCGAAGTTGTTTAAATGTGTCTTCGTTTTTAACAATAGTATATCGAGAGCCTTCCTCTTTACGTAGAAAAATTCGACCATCAGAAATCCAGCAATAGTTATATTTTTCAGCCAGTGCAAAATCTCTAGCAAGAAAGAACAACCTCTTAGTTTTTTTAGTGAGATGTTCAGAGAAATATATTGGTGTAGCCGTACCTTCAAAGTTAAGATGCGTTGAGTTTAATCGGGAAGATTTATTTTCTTTATTATATAGCTTAGTGCTTTTTAGGAATTTATCCTTTGTAAACGCATTCAGGAACTCCACGATGATCGTAGATGTGGTAGAATTTTCCTTTGAGGGCAGACGATAAACATCCCTGACATCTGATATGGCCGTTTCGAGATTAATCTTTTTCAGAAGAGTAGTGACTGAGTTTAGGATTGCATGTTTATTTTCTCTTTTTATCTTTGGGACATTTCGTATCTCAATTTTTGTTTTCCTTAAGATACGCTCAAGGTTCTCATGTTGGTCTTCTAGCTGTGCTATTAGTAAGTTAGTGGCTTTTCGTTCCTTCTCAAGGTTATTAATTTTTGTTTCGAAATCACTCATTTGGCTAGACAGAAATGAGAGCGATTTTTCTATATCGTTATTAGAAGTTTTTATTTCCGTAGTTTGTTTTTTTATTTCTTGCAGACTATTTTCGACGCTCTGAAGTCTTGAGCTTATAGGTTTAATCATGACTGTAATTTTTTCAATAATTTCGCCTTTTAATTGTTCGAATTTATCAGATTCAGCGTGGTCTTCGAGGCGCAGTCTTTTAGTATTAACCCTTTTCGAGACATTTATGTTTGGGTCGGAAGCCGACAATGTCTTCGGAGACGGCTTATTACTCATATTTTGCGCCGTTTTTGTAAGATAAAAATGCAAGGAGAAGATGAAACCGTTAACAGCGTACACGTAGTCGATCCGTCAGCGTAGTAAATAATTTAACACGAATACTTGCGTCTGTTGTTAATTGCGTAGCAGCTTCGTAGCGGGTATCACCGTAGCGTACTAAACAAATCGTAGACTGTTCCGCACACGGCGTTTGCGGCTACGTTCTAGCGAAGCACAAGCGGGATAGCAATTATGGCATCCGTTTCACTTTCCGCGGCACGCGTGGGGCAGAGACGAGCAAGCACGTCGACAACAGCCCGGTCTCAAGCGCAGCGCAATTGCACGGTTCAACTCGTTCACATAAAAACCACTTTTGCTTAACTGACAAAAATATACCGCGGAACAAAACGACAACACGTCTAACCTCGATGCAAGCTCGGACGAAAGAGGATTATCCATTTGTTACTGTAATAATAGCCTTTGTGTATCTATTTTCAGCTTAACAATAAATTGGGATATTTCAATGACCTTTATTAATTACAATTGCATTATGTTTACCCTAGCTTACAATATGGCCGCCTACATGTTCTGAATGCAACAGGATCGCGACACCCACGCTCACAGCTCTGACGTCACAGTTATGATTTGCGAGATCAATTTCACATACCTTTTAGATTATTCTGGAAATTCAAAATTCAATTTTGAACTATCTTATTAAGCAATGAAAATTAAGGATGTTTCTTATTTATTAAAAGGTGGCTAAAGTTCTTAAGCGCAAGTAAATATGAATGTGTGTGTATTTTTAATTATTTGTAATCCATCAGTCCCCGGAATCACAGACACAATAGAAAATCTATTGTGTCGTGGCCCGATCGGGGCGCTCGGTGGTTGATTTACAATGAAAGTATATAATAAGTAGTATTATTTAGTAGGTATTTTTTATGGACAAATAGGTGAATTATGTGGCATACCAGACTGATGCTTTTAAAGTATTTTAATAATTCTTTTTCACCAAATGAACAAACTCAGTACCAATTTTTATAACTCGCTTACCATGACTGTAGATACTATAGAAGCGTTGAACATCTTATAGGGAAGCTTTGTATAGAAATGATTCTTTTGATTTATTTCAGTACAAAGCTTCCTGATTTTATTAAGTTAAGACTAACAAAGACCTAGCTTTTACAAACGAATTGTAATTTTGCCTTTTCCTTTGTTATTAGATTTGTTACTTTGTTTTTGTATGAAAAGAGGATAAAAATATAAATTTTGAACAAAATAAATAGGTGATTAAATATGATCCTATTAACCCATTTAGGGTTTAGCGAATCTGGTACATTCGAGTGAATTTAATACTGAGAGGATATCGGATTTTAATAAAGCTTTTGGTAATTTGAACTGAAAACCTAAATGATTTATTTTATGTCGTTTAGTTAAAATTCTTTATTTTATTTAAAAAATCTCCATTTTGTTGCGCGTAAATCTATATTTCTGGGTGCGTTTGGAAATTCGGTACTAAAATTCATACCGTGAATTTAATCAAAGGCTTCTTCGGGTTTGTTTTTTCTGGTGGTGGTAAGGAAGGTGTAGATTTTTTTTAAATCATTTATTTTTTTGTCAGCAGTAGTTTATAAGTTTTTGCCTTCTGTTCTTACTTCTGTATTTATCTACATATTTTTAAGACAAGTAAAGGAAAATTATAAGAATGGTGAAATTGGAAGACTCACTCATAGTATAAAAAGAAGTTCTCTTTATACTATGCAAGCAATTTCTACATTCGAACATACCTATGCGATGAATTTATTATATTATATATATTATATATATTATATTATATACCTATTTCAGCAACTTTACTACATTTATTGTATCATGACGTGGTGATGAAATAAAATGATACGTTTATGCATGCCAACCAAATGCCAACGAATACTAAAATTAATAGCTGGCCAGTATCAGGCACATAATATTTCGGCCATTGCGTTAAAATTTCTATTTTATGAGGCTGTCTAAGTTTATTATGTAAATATTATTATTTTGAACAATATTCGCGGTGTATTTTCCAGCATGGCGAAATATTTAGCGTACATTAGATTCATGATTTATGCATAGTCGAAAATACTGTATATACCATACCGTATGTAAATGAGTAGTGAAAATCAGCTTGACATAAAGTGTATGCTGATTAGCTACATTTTAGCATCACAATATTTTTTAATGTATTTTATTGAACTGCGTTGTTGAATAACTTTTTTTCGTTTCTTTCTTCCTTCTTTTTTATTGCTTAATTAATATCATATTCAAAACCATTCAGTTGGTATGGTGTGGTTGAATCTATACTAATATTATAAAGCTGAAGAGTTTGTTTGTTTGAACGCGCTAATCTCGGGAACTACTGGTCTGATTTGAAAAATTCTTACGGTGTTAGATAGCCCATTTATCGAGGAAGGCTATATTTATTATTAGGTATACATCATCTCGCTAAGACTAACAGGAGCGGAGCACTGCGGGTAAAACCGCGGAGCACAGCTAGTAAAATGATAAAAGTCACGTCATGTTGGCTAATTCATCAAAGATGCATAGATACCATTTACTTCTTCAATCTTCAAAAGCTCATATACTTATATATAAAGTGCATTTCAAAACCATCTTACTAAATTATTATAATAAGGGTTGAGTTCAACATTGCCATTCCAAATATGATTTGATTCAGGTCATGACACTTAATGGAATACCAAATTGAAGATGTTACGAATTATACAGATTTGAGCGTTCCCGGAATAATCTTAATATTGGTTTACTCTCCGTTGATATCTGAAGCTCACTGAACTGAGTTTGACCGATTGTATTATGGTTATAAGTATATGCTTCGTTTTCTATAGAACGGAAGTATCGCTTTGAAGGGGAACTTGATATGTAATATATTATGACTAAAAGAACTATAGTTATACGAATAAAATTTTGCGTTAAAGAACATATTATTATATATAGTTTATTTACTAGTAGATGTACTTAATTGTTGAAATCGATGTTATCAAAATTGTTGTCTTCTTTTATAACATTAAGCACTTAGTTAAGTGCTTAAAGTTGTTACTTTCGATAAATAATTAAAAACAACTCTGCCATTATGTTCCACTTTCAAGTCAATAGATAGGTTACGAAACGTTATGATAGTAAAACACAAAGGCAAGAAATAACGGATGGAATATTGTTTGAGGAATATACCACCACCATCTACCTATTACTTGCAAACAAAGCCGCGGGCATTAAGCAAGTAAATTATATTTTGCGATTTTCCTGATATTTCTTACAGCTCTTGTTTTGATTTACCTCTTGTCTTAACGTCGAAGCATGGTTTTCGTTTCAGCGAATTAAATTCCTATAGATTAACCTATACATCATTTTAGAAATTTGTAAGTGGATTTGTTTGTTTGTTCACGCCTCCATTGGTACATCATAACATTCTATACAAGAATAAAAGACATATAACACTATTAGATTTTATATTTCATAGTTTTGCTATTTAAGCAAAGAATCTATTAACCATTATTAACCATTGAACTCAATATTAAAGGCTTGTTAAAAAAATGTGTCAAATACAGAAACACTGACAAATTTAGGTGATGAATTACTACCTACTTCATGTTTCCGTCCCCTCATTATAAAGTGGTATAAGGGTTTAAATAAATAGCCGCCATAAAACGTGTCCCTCTAGATTTGAATTTTATATTTTACTCGTGTTTTAGGTAAGAAGTAAGGTACGGAAAAACGTGTTTGTTGTATTTGTAAAACTGGTTTAAACTTCATTAGTATAAAAGTAAATTAGTTTAAATTTTAAAGTTGTCATAATGCATTCGTTTTTTTACCTTCTCCCCGTGGTTGCTTGGCAGACATCACTGCTTAGTGATAAGGTCCCCAATTATTGTTCTTCATAATTATTGAATCATTTTAAAAACAAATTAGTGACACACGTTTTATATATACAGGATTTAATCGAGAACAATCTATATAGCCTCAATGGTTTTTACGTCAGAAGTTAATAGATTGTAAGAAAGATGTTCAGAATAATAAGACCCCTGCTCCATGTTGGTTTACGCTTCGTTGGCGCCCAATGTATACTTATCTATGGACATGGATAGTTTTGTCTTATGTATGGTCATTTATCAATTTCATGATTGTAACGAATGAGGTTCTTATTGCGAAGTTTAGGATGTTTTATATTGTACGAAAAAGTAGATTGTTAATGTAAGTAAAAATAGAGAGAAAAAGATGTGTAAGCATTTAGCGCTTTTATAATCGTTGTATGTTATTTATAATATTATATTTACGTATTTAAGAGATAGGCAAAATATAGACTAGCAGCTAAAACCTTAGGAAGTTAGGAACACCCATTATACAGGAAGCGTGAATATCTATAATAATTGAACTTTGTATGACATTTAATATATTCATTATCACTCAAAATAACAATATATTACATACATTTTATAAGTAAATTTTTAATAGGGCTGATGCACCCGCATTTACGGCACATACCAGAAAGTAGTTCCTAATAGATAGGCGATGTTTTTATATTATGGTTTTTGTCTCATGTTTTAACTTCAAATGGTATGGAACTTGGTAGATACCAAATTTCATTAACTTCTCATTTAGCCAAGAAAGCAAAACAGGCTGATTCACATGTTATTTAATAAGTAATTTTCCACAGTAGAACTTCATTTGTCATCTATAATATAAAAATGAATCGCAAAATGTGTTGGTAAGCGCATAACTCGAGAACGGCTGAACCGATTTCGATAATTCTTTTTTTATTATATTCCTTGAAGTACGAGGATGGTTTTTATGTAGAGAAAACGTAAATATGTACCACGGGCGAAGCCGGGGCGGACCGCTAGTTTAATATAAAAGTTTACTCATATATATCTTCAGCCCCTCATTCTGTTAATGGAAACGTCAATATTGTGCATTAGTGCTCAGCCTCTGCAACTTTATATCAGTGATAGTAGTTTTTAATATCTTGAGCAAATATTATGTTCTCACGAGCCAATAACTTTTATGTAGGTACTCGTAATATGGGCTGTAAGGTACTTCAGGTTTTTTATATTATTTACTTTTAAATGGACTATATAAAAACTTTATAGTTCAAGTGAACAAATAAAAAAACTCATCACACCTATATCACCTATATTTTTGTATTTATATAAGTAAATATCCATCTCCTTGTTGCGAAGAAATCGCCTGATGTGTTCTTCAGTTTGTTTTATTTCTATTTCTGCAAAAATATAGTCTAAATTTACTTATCCAGTGTCGATCCGAGCAATGCCAGCAATAGCGGCTAGTAGTACATAGATCTCTCTATTTAAAAAATATCTGTAATGGTATATGCTAACTGTATTGGAAAAATCTAATTCACTTCAAAACCAGCTTAGTTCGTTTCCATCCAGTATCTCTTATACTACAACAAATCCATTTCAAGGGTTTGAAAGCACTTATTGCACTCTATCGTTCTACCTTCATATACTTATATTACTGCATTATTTATCGAAACCTCTAGATAAAAGCCATGTACCATGCACATTTTATAGACACGATACAGCGATATTTCCTAGAATAAATTTGCATGTAAAGATCTGGAAAATTTTACGTGCAGAAGGCACGTACGACATTTATGATGCCATGGATATAAAGGCAATAACCTGAAAGTTGTGTGTTTTGTATCATATTTGTTATTGGTGTTTTGCATTAGTATATCCTATTGAGTAGGGGTGTTAGGCACGTAACTCTTTTATGACTGAAGATGTTTGAAAAGCTTAGAACAACTTTGTATCCGGAATAAAATATTACGTGTTTATTTTCAATTCTAAACAACAATTTCAATAACTATTTACATTACCTAATTATTTCATTTTATACGAGTTAATCGAAGTTAATTTAGCTTGTTATCATGCCATTATTTTGTAGAAAAACCTCCCCATTGATTTCATTAGTAAGAATCTTCTACTCTACTATATACCTAATAAACAGAACATTTGATGGTAGGTTATCTGCTAGGGAGCTAAAAATGTCTAGCGTGATGTTTTCAAAGAAAAATGTGTTCCCTAGATACCAAGGAATTCGTACAGAATAAAAAGATTCGCCTTCTTTTACCTAATATACAAAACATAATAATATACTGTGAAATTCACATCATAGTCGACCTTTTAGATCTAGACTGTGTTAAACTTTCTCACAAGCCTACAAATCATGTTTTACTTAGGTTAATATTTCATGATCAGACTTTAGTACGTCAATCTTTATTTTGTAAGAGGCGTTTTCCTTTATTCTTTAAAAGTGTATCGACTGTACCTACATGTTCGTATTATTTGATATTGAAATCGTAATTGTGTCTTTTTTATAGTTCTTATCCATAAAATTTAAGTATTCTGGAAATTGGTTCAGTAAAGTAAGGAATGTTTAGGCGATAAATAGATTTTTCTACCTAGTTTAGACGTAGTCTCACACAAATATATTATATACTAAAACTGTTTCTCTCTTAAAAAAACGTATCTAAATCTGTTGCGTTTGTGTTGTTTCAGTAATCCTTTACTTAATATAAGATGGATATTGTGAATTTCGGTAGGTAAATAAATCAGTCAAGTAGCTTAAGTTCAAAGAACAAAGTTTTGATACATCGAAATGATCTATAAAACATCCTTTTCTTTCAAAACCAGGATTCCGTTTTCTAAACAAGCACGTAGCAATAACGGTCCTGTTTCGTTTATTCTTTGAGGTCAGGAAGTGACCCGAGGATTGGCTATTGATTAATTTATAACTTAGATGTTTGTCGGATCTACTATTTGATATAACTTTGGTCCTTACCATGATTGCAGTGATATATCTAAGGGAAGGGTACAGAAATAAACAAACGAAGCTTCTCCATAAACATTTATTAGTATAATATATCATTTTCCATATTTCATATTCTTATCATTAGGGTCACCCCATAGAGCAACATATAAATTAGGAATCTACATACAGAAGATTCGTCTACGCTGCAATTCTATATTACCCCCTGTCCGAGAGTCGCAAGTACATTAAAGATTCGTTCATTAATTATAAGAATTATATTTTGACACATTTATAGATATTTTAAAAATCTAAGTTGCCAATCGCAAATACAAATGGCGATATTATAAAGGCTTACGATAGCGTCCTTCACCAAGTTTTAAGTCTCTTATATGACTAGAACATTTAAAAGTTAAAGTGTCTATATTTATGCTACTCTTCTATTGACATAAGTTTACCACCAATTAGCAGATCTACATATACTTAACTCTACATACATACATAGCGATAGAATGGACTGCAAGTGGCCGGGTATGTTGGTGAAAAATAAATAACTGAAAAGGCACCAAGAACCCGCGCTGCCCGCAGTCCGCGGCTAATTGGCCGAGCTTAGCGTCGTGGCGTACTGATTAGGCAATAAGGCTGGGTGATTGCCCAACCAAGTAAGCGGACACTCGGCTCAATTAGAGACGGTGAGAGAACAGAACGTCATATAGTGGTCCAAAATCCGAAATAAAATCGACATCCCTGTTTTGAATCGGAAAGATATGAAAAACGCAACGGGTCCAGTTAAAAAGCGGCGGTCGGGTCGTCGTAGTGTTAGCCCCATTTCTGGAAGAGCCCCATGCGCTGACAGCGGCAGTTGGAGCCCCAGAGATTGCAGCGGCACGACGAGGAGTGGCAGCAGTCGCCGGGGCGGTGGTCGCAGTTGCCGCCGCGGCGGATGCACGCCCGCCTGAAAACGTAGATCAGCGACGAACGTCTGAAACCATATCACCGTCTAGCCTAAGGATCGATCCACTGCGGAACGATTTCA
>CAJQZN010042400.1:144998-161840 GCA_907164685.1 Colias eurytheme | reverse complement strand
CATATCACCGTCTAGCCTAAGGATCGATCCACTGCGGAACGATTTCAAACTACGACTCTACAACTAAAAACTACAAGGAAACTTCTTGAATTAATGCTGCTTTACTAAAAATATGCATTTGCACTAAGCAAGGTCAATAAAATAACAATGACTGTATGATCAGTGAAGCGTTGGTTACACGTTTTGAAATAATAGCTGGTAATTTATATTTATAAATTTATAATAGCTGGTATTCAACATTCAAATTATTAATAAAATTAAGATAACAATCGCAGCATAGTTTTCTTCTTTTAATAACTGTATTTGTTAACTTAAATACTGGACTAAAACTTAAATAAATATGTTCAAAGTAACGTTACGCACTTGCCGACATCTTGAAGCACCTGCAGGTCATTGGGGTCATCTCCATACTCGGGGCCAGTCATTTCGATGTCGTCGTCGCCTAAAATATACACAGTATTAATACAATCAGTCCATGATACAGGAACGCAGGTTTTTGAGGTTTATGTTCATTATCCATTTAACTATTCATATTATAATTGTAATAAGTGTTGTGTTTTTATGTTTGAGTAATGTTAAGGTAGAAATAATGGATCGATTGTAAAACCAAAGGGAGTTTACTACGTAATATTGTATTAACTGTCAAATTACTTGCACTACATTATTCATTGTGCAATTTTATCACCACTCTATTAATAACAAGATGTGAGAAATCGATTTTGAAAGAAATAGATAGACAAAATATTTTATAGCAGCAACCCAAAATAAAAAGGTAGAAAATTCCTGACTTCCCCTTATTCACACGTTACAAGACAGATTATATTTAAATAAATAATGCGTGTTAATATTTAAAAGTTAGACACACTCGGTAAATTCGCGAGGCTAATGTATTCTGTAATCGGTTTAACTCGGGTTTGCTCGAGACAAGGGGATTATACGTGCGAAATTTCGCAGCTTGTAATTCTTAAAATTAAATCTAGTTTTAATATCGTTGTGTGCTTCGTTCGGAAATCCAGTTATAATATTGTAGTGTGGTAAGCTAATTATGACCTTTGTACCGTGGTAAGCTAATTATGACCTTTGTACAGTTTTACAATTTGGTTAATTGAATTCGCTTATTATGCTTTGTAAATTAGTGGTAGTTGGGATATGTTGTATGAATTAGTATCTAGGTACTGATTAGTGTATGTTTTAGTTGATGTTAATTATGTTATTTCTCTTTGTAACTATTGAATTAGATCACCTTTTTAAATAAGCTTTTGTTGCTAATTTTCTCACCAAAAAGGGGTGTTATAATTACATGTATGACGTATGTCCATTTGAAATTGGGTCAGAAATTTAAAAGGTAATAAACCAAAAATGTGTTACTTCGAGTTGTTTAGATATGTGTCCAAACATTTTATTCTTGTTTTCTTTTCGCAGATCTAACGAATCTACAGTACAATAAATAACTTACCGGGATCAATGTACGAAGCTCGTGACTGCTGAGCTAGCACGATGGCCGCTAGCATCAGCAAGATTGCGCTTGCGCGCCGCATCTTGCTCTCGCGCCAACCGCTGCTTATCTGTTCAAGAAATATACATTTAACCGCTTTATACTAAATACATATTAATGTATACACATGTACCAAAATAGTATTTTTTACAATTTTTCTCTGTGTGTTTGTTCCGGCTAATCTCTGAAACGACTGGACCGATTTTGATGGGACTTGAACTGACAGATATCCGTTGTAATTCAACAAGCTTGTTCATTGAAGAGATCGATCTCTATACGGATATTTTAGATGTTCCCGTCTATCAGATTATGAAAGCAAATTTGTGTGTGCATACAATATTTTTATATGAATGAACATTCATTATGTATTGTTGATAATAATTAACGTCTTCTTGCTTATCTACCTACTTAAGTAAAAGTAGAGAGTGTGTTTCTCTGTGTGTGTCACTGATTGATTAGTTTGAACTTTAAATAAAAATGGTTCTCAGAATAATAATAAGACTTCATACAAACTTATTGGGTAAATATTAAAATATTATGTACATACAGTTGGTTAATCTCAGTTTAACCAAGCCTACATTGCCCTCTTTTTTCATTTTCCCCAAAAAACTCAAACCTACCTACTTATTGAAGTATTCGAATCAATAATAAAAAAGGCCAAATTAAACGTCAGTCTTTATAGACTGGGAGAAAAGTTAGGTTCCAAACTTTGTTAATATAAATCTTTATTAAAAATAACTCTGAACCTTATTTCGAAATCGAATATTGGGAAAGTTTATGTTACGTCTTTATCCTACTAATATTATAAATGCGAAAGTTTGTGAGGATGTGTGTGTGTTTGTTACTCTGTCACGCAAATTCTACTGAACTGATTACAATGAAATTTAGCACACATATAAAGGGTAACTTGGATTAACACATAGGATAAGTTTTATCCCGGAAATCCCACGGGAACGGGAACTATGCGGGTTTTCCCTTGAAAACGCGGGCGAAGCTGGGGGCGGAAATCGAGTTTTAAGATAAAGGTGTTAAAGGTGTAATGGTAGCCATAATTTTATGAAACCTTTAGAACACTTTAGGCACTTTTTTCTCTAACACATAATAATTGTCATGATAATGATCATCAATTATTGTAATAATTAAATTATTTTCGGATGTTAACACAGACAACATGTGTGGTTAACAATTTCAGTTTTAAACACTTATAAATTCTCAAATTAAATTATCGAATAATAATCAAATTAAACACAAATATATATTAGAATAATTGTTATGGTATTATCAACTGTACAATGATAATAATTGGACAGAAATACAGTGCAAATATTAAAATAGTTCTTTGTTGATGACGAGAAAATATCTTCAATATGGCCACTTCAGCTATATTTTCCCATTCACGTTTCGTTCTGAATAGAGCAATCTCTATCTTGTTATAATTTATGATGCTCCAAGAAAAATATTTATTAAACATTTTACTTATCTGTTCATATTGTGATATTTGACCATATTAATGTCGTAAAAAGGAAATGTCTCTAAATAAAATAAATAAAACATTTATTGATAACAAACGAAAAAAATATGAATTACGTATTAATTAATATCTTTTTGAAATAGTATTTATGAATGAATTTAGACTTCAATGTAAAAGACGTGTACTGTAAATAATTCCAAACAGGTAAAGGATACAAAAATATTAATTGAGCCTATTTGTTTTAATTATTGTTCTGTTATCATTTTACTTACCGCCTCCTTGGTACAGTGGTTGACGCGTGAGCGTAGAACCGAGGGGTCCTGGGTTCGATTCCCGGTGGAGACGAAGAAAAAAAAATGTCTCGGTCTGGCAGGACACAGAAGGCTGATCACCTACTTGTCCCTAAAGAAAATCGATCAGTGAAACAGATGTATGAATAATGCATCTGCCCCTTACCCCACTAGGGGACACGGGACTTCACTATCATTTTACTAATTTTCTTAAATTAATATAAAAAAACCGCTCTTTGGGTCGTTTTATTCCGTTCCGGAAAAGAGTATGATTCGTGCCAAACAGCTGTTATACCAAACACTTCACTTAACAAAGTAAATTATAATCACACTAAAAGAAAAACATCGATCCTTTGCTGTCATTCGATATCAATTAAAGTAAATGTAACCTTTTAACGCTCCCACTGAACAAGGAAAAACTCAATATTATATACCAATCTATTATAATACCATGTTTTATAGCAGTATTATTTCCAGTGTGCGAAAGTGATGGCGCTATACAACTTATATAGCGTTGTCCTTTTTCCACACTGGTAAGAATACTGCTGTGATGGGGTCGGTAAGTGATAGTTTGAGGAAAACGATAGTATTGACACGATTACTGACAGCGGTAGATACGGGGATTAATATGAAAGAAAACTTTATTGCTATGGGTTTATCGAGTTTCGCTTGGTTGAAGTAAATTGGGTCAGATGCCAAGGCGAGAAAGGATTTGTATTATAAGACGTTTTGTTTATTTACGTGCTGCTATAATTACATTCAAAAGCTTCGATTGCTTAAGCTGTTGCAAAATAAGGGAAACGTAGTCCGAGAGAAAAGTTTGATGAGATACCTATATGTCTATTTTTTTTTATATTGTTATGTGTGTTTATGTATGTGTTTTAATCTATACTAATATTATAAAGAGGAAAAGTTTGTAATTATGTATGTATGTGGTTTTCACGCATAAACTACTGGACCGATTTTGATGAAATTTGGCAAAGACAATCTTTAGACTCTGAGAAAGAACATAGGCTACTTTTTATTGCGAAATATGTACCATGGGCGAAGCCGGGGCGGACCGATAGTTGTGAATAAAATTGTTAAAATATTCTAAAAAAATATAAATAAAATATAATAAAAATAATCAGTTTATGTGAACAATGTCCTGCTATAAAAAAAAATATAAAAAAAGTTTTGAAATGATGACCTTAGCCATATTAATATGAACTATGATGTTAACTTTAACCACACATTAAATAAATAAAACGAGAATCATATTTATGAAAGCAATTGCTAAATTAATTATACATAGATAAAACTGTTTTACGCGTGAAAATACGAGTATGTTAAAGATTTTATAATAAACTTGTAATAACACTCACTTTTATAATAAACTAGGTTTCCGCCCGCAGCTTCGCCCGCGCAGTCAAAAAAAGAAAAGTTCCCGTGGGATTTTCGGGATTGCGTCATTTTCCCGGGATAAAAAGTAGCCTATGTCCTTTCTCGGGTATCAAAATATTTCCATACCAAATTTCATGAAAATTGAAGTGATTGAGTAACAGACAGACAGACAGAGTTAGGTACTTTCGCATTTATAATATTAGTATGGACTAGCGGTCCACCCCGGCTTCGCCCGTGGTACATATTTACGTTTTCTCTACATAAGAACCATCCTCGTACTTCAAGAAATATAATAAAAAAAAGTGTGTGCGTGTAACCTTTACGCGCGATTGAAGTAAAACTTCTTTGGCGTTGACGACATATATCACTGAAATGATTAAATATTAACTTAAATAAATAAATATTATATTATAATTTAATTATATTTATTATTCATGTGCTTTACAAAGATTATTTAAATGTTATATTAATATTATTCATTCGAAACAGGTAATTGAATGTCATCATAATTTCTTACGTACGAAATTATAGGTTTGTGGTAACTATAATGTGAAACATAAATTTTACTCTCTAAATTTGCTACTTTTCTTGAAAATACAGCATCTATCGTTGTACCGAAACGCGTTGTTGAATGAAGTCGAGAAGTATTCATAGATAAATCAAATTTTTCTTCTAAAAAATCAATTAACGGCTGAGATTCCTGAGAGCGAAAATTAACATTAAAATCTCCAGTTAGAATCATCGGTAATTCATGATAATTACTATTTAAAAGTCGAGAACCTTCAATTGTGAAGTGAAGTAATTGCTGATGAATAAATTTTATGATATTTGTCAGGCTAGTATATGTAGAAATATAAATAACAACGATAATCACAGGTTGGTCATTCGTATTAACACATCGAACCAAGGCGATGTCACCAATTTGTGAAACCTCATCGGAAATTTGTGATAATATAGTTGGTGAAATATTTTGAATTGGTGTTACATTGTTCAGTGTATCTGTAGATGAATGATATACAGCTACTCCACCAGCAGTTGAGTTGGGTCGTTTGTATTGGGTAACGCAATAAAAATTTTCAATAAGAATTTGTTCGTCATTTTTCATCCAAGTTTCGGAAAATAACAGCAATGTGGACCTTTTTAATACGTTATCATTCAGATCAGAAACATGAGCACGTAAACTTTGGCAGTTGAAGGAAAATAGTGTAATGTTACTCTCATTTATGGTTATATAATTCTTCCTGTTGTGTTATTAGGCGAGAATTTGAAAGTCTTTCAAATTCACACTGTAAATCAACTATTCCCCCTGGACGCTTTCTTCCATGATAAAATTTGTTGTCATCGGTGTTTGAGACAATGAACAATCCATTTATATCAGTTACTCGTGATAATGCTACATATAACAGCTGCTGACTGTGACTTTTATTGTATTCATAAACGATTTGATCAAAAGTACCACCTTGAGACTTATGTATTGTAAGCGCACAAGCAGATACTAATGGAAAGTGATTTCTCTTTGCAAATATTGTCTTATTTCTATTCATTGGTACAGATGACGATCTTCGTAAAATTGGGACTGCTGTTCTACTAATGTTTAGAGTTTGAATATGATGGGCAGCTTTTTTCCTAATTTTCTCTCCTATCTTACCAGGAAACTCAAGCCATAAGCGTATGATGTTATCACTGTCATCACGTTCAATATACACTAACTTTCCAACACAACCGTTGGCTAAGCCATCAGATACATCAATATTAAAAAAAAAAAAAAAATAAAATAAATCTTTATTTCACCTTTAGATTATACAAAATTGAATATGAGGCTCTGGTTCTCTTGCTAGGCATAGCCTGTGTTAAGAGAGCCAGTCCCTTCCCTTGATACATCTTGGTCTTGTTAAAGGTAAAAATGAAAAGAAAATTTATACAAAAGCAAAATTTAAAATAAAAATAAAAATAAAAGGGAGAATAGCCAACTCTGTGAATGTGTGCTGTGTGTGTTTGTGTGTGTGTTTGCGTGTGTGTATGTGTATGTATGTGTGTGAGTGTGGGTGGATGTGTGTGAATGTGTGTGTGTGTTTTATTTATTTGAGTAACGAGTGAACGTGTTGTGTAGTAGGTATAATTGCGGTGAGTTACATTAAGAATAATTTATTTAACTTGTGAGATAAGGAGATTTTCTAAGCCATCGTAATCATATTCGTCTAGCCATGATAAAACTGTTTTCTTAAAGGTGTTCCTATTTAGCTTTTTTACATTAATTTTATTGTTCAATTTGTTGTATATACGAGGAGCTAGTACTCTGTATGATTTGTTAGCAATTTTACTTTTAATAGCAGGTACAGGGCATCGATCTATCCGTTTATTCGCTACTTGAAGCGTAGGTACAGTATTAATATGGTATCTCTGGAGAATATTTAAGAAATATAATTTGCGGACACTAAGCACCTGTGCTTCTTTGAGAACTGCAGTGGTAGGACATCTAAATGGAAGTTTCAAGGCAACTTTAATAAGGCAACGTTGTGCTCGTTCCACTTGTATTAAATGCGTTTTTGCCATACCACCCCAAGTGCATATGCAGTAGCGAAGCAAACTTTCGCACAACGCTTTGTAGGCCAGAATCAAGATGTTCTTGTTGGCAACAGCATTAAGTGACTTAAAAATATACACCAGGCGCCGCATTTTAGTCGCTAGGTAATTCGCTTGTGGTATCCATCTTAGGTTATGGTCTATTTGAATGCCTAGATATTTACAGTGCTCTACCCGCGTTAAGTTTATACAAGCACAACTACTGGTATAGTGATGATGTCTGTTACACGGATAGGTATGTAATTTAATATTAAAATCACTAGTAGGCAATCCAGTTTTTGTTTTTGCGAAACAGATAAGATTTGATTTTCTTATGTTGAGCGATAGAAGGTTGTCCTCAAGCCATCTAGATGTCGCCGCCAATCCTGCCTCTGTAGCTATTTTGACGTCACGCCAGTTTCTGTGGTGGAATAGGATGACAGTGTCGTCGGCGAACATAGTAATGTCAGCGTTGGGTATCTGCATCATGCACAGTGGGTTAAGGTAGATCAAAAATAAGATTGGCGCGATCGTACTTCCTTGAGGGATACCGTACCGAGAGCTAGTTGCCTCGTTGCTAAACTGGCCATCCACTTTAACACGCTGTGATCTGTCAGTAAGATAGTCCTGGAACCAATTCAAGACCACTCCTCTGATTCCAATATTTTGCAATTTAGCAATGAGGATTCTAGACGACACGGTATCAAACGCCTTTTGGAGATCTAAAAATATTCCCAGGCACTTCTCACCACGATCCAGATATGTAGTTATAAGTTCGGTAAGTCTTAGCGTCGCATCCTTAGTTGAGACTCCAGAACGGAAACCAAACTGGTGTCGTGAAATTATATTATTTATATTTAGGAAGTCGATCAGTCTTTTGGTAACAACTTTTTCTAAAATTTTAGAAATACTGGGTAGTAAGGAGATCGGTCGGTAATTGGAAGGTTCTGTAGCAGTACCCGACTTGAAAATTGGTACTATTACTGATTTTTTAAAGACGAAGGAAGAATTCCAGAGCTCATACTAAGATTGCATAAAAAGGTTATTGGGTCAACTAGAATTTGAGAGAACTTTTGTAGTATATGAGAAGTCAAACCGTCCCACCCCGGCGAACTACTCTTTTTCATTGAGTGAATGATCTTATTAACTTCATATGAGTCTGTTGGTATTAAAGCCATGGAGTGGAGCGGCCCGTCCTTACTTGTCGCGTTTCTGGAAAGTTCGTCCTCTGTTTTATCAATAGAATTTAAAATTTTGTTTGCTAAATCCTGCCCTACCCCAGTGAAGAACTTGTTAACAATATCAAGAGACTCAACCGCATTTGTATTGTTACATAATAAATTGTTACATAATAAATTGTTACATAATAAATTAGAAGTTGCCGTTTTTTTGTTCATATTGCAAATTTCTTTTATCGTATTCCAAGTGTTTTTGATATTCCGATTATTAGAAAGTAACTGATTTCTATAATATTGATTTTTTTGTGTCTTAATGATTCTGTTGCACGTATTCCTATAGCGTAAATAATTCAAATGCATAATTTCATTCTTCGGTTGTTTTTTAAGTTTTTTATGCATTGCGTCTCTTTTTCTAATAGATCTCAATATTGCAGGTGTGATCCAGGGTTTCAGAATTCGTTTATTTTTAGGTATTGTTTTATTTATAGAGCTTGCAACTATAGAATCTTTAATACAATTTAAAAGTATATTTGTTGCTAGGTTTACATCCGTCATATCATAAAAGTTAAATTTCAACCAAGGCTTTTCATTTAGTTTATCACCGAGTATTTTCATGTCAATGTTGCACTTACTGTTAGTCTGGATTTGGTTGGATATTTTTGTTTCTTCAATAAAGAGAACTATGGGCTTGTGATCAGTCAATTCAGGCAATACAACAGTTTGAAAAGGTTTTGAGGTTTTTATCATAAAGTGGTCTAAACAGGCATTTTTACGAGTTGGTAAGTTGATTCCTTCAATTAAACCGTGCATTGCAATAATATTCAGATAGTCGTTTGTGTGGTTACTTTTAAGTTCGTTAATTGTGTCAAGGTTCATATCCCCGGTGAGTATGATTTCTTTAGATTTAATATTTTGTAGTATTGTGTCTAATGAATGAAGGTAAGGTGAGGCGTTGGAAAAACTGGGCGGTCTATAGGAACAAACGATGCTGCAGCCTGCAGGTACCATTAATAGTTAATACGAGGCAGTTGCCTTCTACCATGTGCGGTTCATGGCACATAGTATTCAAACCTCTCCTTACATAGGCCACAATGCCGTCGTTTTGGTTTAAGCTGTGTTGTGAGTAGAACATATCGTACTGGTCAATTGTCGGTGGCGTACTGTCAGCATTCGTCCAGCACTCGGTGAGCACGATGACGTCCAGTTGCATATCCATAGCGCTAATGTGAGCTATTAATTGGTCGAAGTTACAGTTTATACTTCGTATATTAGCTGTTAGTATGGTGAAGCCTCGCTTGGTATGCCATTTGAGCACATAACGGCATTCTGAATATGTATCGACAATTTACACATGTTGGTTTTATATAATTATCCAGATCCGAATTAATATTGTTAACTAAGACATTGAATGTAAAAAATAATATAAGATAAATGACTCTAAAGTAAATGAAAACACGTAAGTTTTATTAAGAATAAACGTTTGATATATAATTCGTGGAAGAATGAAAAAATTAGAATTTTAAACGCCTGGCACGTTCTTGGAGAAATATATGTGTTTGTACGTATTTGATAAATGATAATTTGTAGGCACAAGAAATTTAAATAGCAACCTCTAGTAAACGTAATAAATTGAAATTGTGTATAATTAATAAAGTTGTGGTGTGTAGTAATAGTATTGTATAATTTCTGTATGCGTTTAATTTGTGTTTTGTGTGAGTTGGGGTGATAGGAGTTGGCTTTTATTAAATAAATTATAACTATTTTATTGACATGGTGTAACATAAACAATGAAAATGTGAAAGAATTGTTAGCAACAATGAGAACAAACACTAGTCATATATCTCTTTTGATTTGTCTGAGTTGGTCTTCATTTTTTATTAGTATATGCGGTGATCCTTCTTTTTGGCGTAGATAGATTCTTCCATTTGACATCCAACAAAAAGCGTATGATTCAGATTTTGCGAATTCCCTTGCACAGTAGAACATGCGTCTGTCTACTGGGGTCAGATAGTCCGATACAAAAGCTGGAGAAGGCTGCCCCTCGAAGCCGAAATGATTGGTATTAATTTTAGGACTTCCCGTCTTCTTATTGAATTTCTTGATAGCATCCAACACTTTGTCCTTGGACTGGGTATCAGTAAACTCCACAATTACAGGTGAGTCATGGGCTTCTTTCCGGCTTGGAAGGCGAAAGACATCGCGTATGTTTGAACACAGAGATTGTAGTAATAAAATATTGGTTGTAATAATGTAAAATTTGTTAAGAACTAATATGATTTCATAAGGCGATCCTCCTGTATCAATAACTGACATTTTATGAAATTGTTGGCGTACATATGCTTCTTGTTCAACTGAATGACAACCTATATACATATCTGTTGCTATGGATACTACTTTGTCTTCAGCAATATTTAAAATAGATTGATTATAATCCGCAACATGTTTATTTTTATTTTTAATTTACTTATTTTAAAAGTAATAAATAAACAAGTATATTTAGAGATTTTCAAAAAATTTTGCAATTTAAAATAATGTTTTTAAAACTGTTGAATTTTTCATTCACTTTGCTATTCACAATTGATCCGTTTGAAAATTTGAAAATAAATAATCCTAATTGATTATGATATTTGCCACTAGCTGGCGTATAAGTCAAGAAGCGTGTAGTATATGACATATACTTACAACCAATCAGAATTATTATTTTTAAATGGCGGAAACTACACAGACAGTAAGCGTTACTTCCGTCAGAAAAAAAATCTGAGTTACTCCCTAGTCGCGCCTAAAGAAGTTTTACTTCAAAAGAATTATCGAAATCGGTTCAGCCGTTCACACGTGATGCCGTGACAACGCGAAACGGGTTTCATTTTTATATATATATATAGATGAATTTGAATATTTAAGCCGGATACTCACGTACCTGCCGCAGTGGCAATATTGGAATTGCACCCTTAATTGGCTCCTTAATTGTGATGTGTATAGGCAAGCAGGGGCAATTTAGAGAACAGCTGAAAATGCTCCGACCCCCGTGCAACCGAGATTGTTCCAATATTGCCCCTGAGGCAGGTACGTGAGTAGACGGCCTTAGAAGGACAATAGCCAAGTCTACAAATTACATTTGGGTAAATTTCATTCAAAGTTATTAGGAAAGTGCGTATTTTAGAAAGGTGAGATCGATGCTCAAAGTTAACTTAACAAGTTAAGTCCAGGGTGAAGTTGTTATCTTAAAGTTACGGTTACAAGTTTCACGGATTGTATTTGTAAATATTTATCAATGTACTTTTAGCGTTCTAAATCTTGTAGCGAATAGAACAGTTTCGTATGTAATTTCATGTACCTACGTTGGTTTTTACTATTTATTATTATATTACTATATATTATTCTGTGGTTTAAAAAAAAATAGTATTTTTATAATAGATCTCGACGATGGAAGTGGTTTGGGGTCGAAAGCTCTTTAAAGAAACTCAGCATCGCGAGGTTGGTCAATACACGATGACCTAACTATCCTTTATGAGTGCTATCATATTATTAAAACGTGACCTTTCATAAGTAGTTTAATATAATAAATACTATTTTATAAATATAAAGTTAGGTTCAATACAATTTGTGTCAAACAAATACTAATTTATTCATAGCAACTGATTATTTTTACATTCTTTTTTTTTGATCCGTAGACAAAATATAATGAAAGTAAAATGTACTGACAGATATTGATTTACTCTTATGAAACATTAATTTGGCGTTTGGAGCCTTTTTAAGTAGCTTTGACCTCGTTGAGGAGGCTTTAGATGTTTCTGTGAGACGCTTTGAGACACAGATTTAAAATTATGACAAATACAAAGTTTTTTTTATTTTGGTCATTTTGTTAAGATTGAAAATTATATGTTAATGATGCTGTATAATATAATATGCTTAAGAATAACATAAATGATATTTTCATGTTACAACTGCACTAAAATTAATTGTCACCGCCAAACAACCACTGACCTAATTTAATACTTATATATTGAGTTATCAGTCATTTTAAATAATCTATAATTAGGAAAAACTAATTATTTATTGTAATGTAAAATCATTTTGCTATTCGTATGTTGGTCCTTATTTGTATTAATTTGACTTATATTTTTCAACATTCATATAAATGAGTAGCTGCGCTTCGCGGTTTTACCCGCGTGGAGCCGCTCTTGTGGGTCTTAGCAAGATAATATACCTACATATAGCTTGTAGCCATCCTCAATGAATGGGCTATCTAACACCGAAATAATTTTTCAAATCGGACCAGTAGTTTCTGAGATTAGCGCGTTCAAACAAACAAACTCTTCAGCTTTATAAATTAGTATAGATTAGTATAGATATTCATCCAGAACATTCTAGGATGCGCTATAATCAATCTGTGGCAGCAATCAAACTTGTAAGACAAGTTCCAATCCGCATGATTGCGGTTACGTTTGAAGTACTCTGTGGTTTAATAAGGTGAACATGAATCTAACTATTCTGGAAGTGTTTGGGCGAATTACAATGTGAATTCGATTATATCGTTTATTACGGAAATTTTTCGGAAATTATCATCACTTTTTGTTGATAAAAAACAATAAACGGCTTGAAAAAATTGGTTTGAAGTCTTTCATATACCACAAATTCCTAGATACTTTTTAATATATGTAAAATTTAAATGTAATGCAGCTTTTCACCGGCACTTTAAAAACCACTTACTGCACTTCAAGTAAATATGCTACAACTTACAAGCTAATTACAAACTAAACGAAACAAGTATAATAAAATAAATCAACTCTGAACTTACTTCCATACGACGTGAAATTATTCGCATTAAACAACCCGAGACAAATTAAGAAAGTTGTAATTGAAGTAACTATAAACATAATCGTGTTTAACGAAACTCAATTTGAAATAAGGCCCACTATGGACCTTTGGGATTGAGAATAAAGCAATATCCATACAATATATAATGTCGATACTAATACAAGGAAAGATTTGGTATCTCGTCGGATAAGGATAAACTTAAATTACTTAACCAATTTTGAAAAGCTTTCGCTATCTGAAAGCTTTGTTATTTCTGAGAGACAAAGATATGATTCAGATGAAAGGCTGAGATAAACAAACTAATTATAGTTCAGGAATATAATACTTCATGCTTGGTATCTACTGGTTGCTTGGAAGAAATTTCTATTTAGCAATAAAGCCGCCAATTGCTTCTGTTATCCTTGCATTGTAAAATTAAAAATTGTGTGCAATAAAGAATATATAACTATAACTATAATAATGTAAAAAGATATAACTACAATATCAGAATAAATTCCGTATTACACAGGATTCGATTCAGAACAACATAGATCTATAACCAAATATTTGACTACCCAAAATGTACCTCGAACATCTAACATTGGCTGTGGACAAACGTTCTAAAGCTTTGATTCTATAGGATAAAGACGTTTCCTTACCCTTTTCAATTATAAAATAACACGGGTTTCATCAGCCTGTCACAGCAACTTTGTTACTATGTAAAGATTCATGAATATCACTCGATAACGCTTTGCGAAAAGTTTGCGAACCTGTCGTTTTAATAAATGAAATAACACTACTGGTCCGGGAGCCAGCAGCAGATTTTATGACCAAGTTCCTCTCAAGCGGTAATTAGTAAAATGCATCAAAGTATAGTATTATGAAGCCTCGTGAACGTCAGCTGGAGCTCGGTTGGGGGGAAGAGCGGTTGTAGCCTCCCGTATCAGCTGACGGTTTTTCCACCAAGATACAGCCAGCTGACATATATATTTATCCACAGTTACATATAAGCTATCATCAGGTAAATTTTTGTTTGAGAGGAAATAACGGAAAATAAATTTTTCTTTAAATTTAACTTTCATGTTCGAGACACCAGCTGACGTATAATACACCATGTTGTAACCAGCTGACTATTTTTTTTCGTTGAGATATTGGGTTAGCTACAATTTGACAAATTTTTAGCTGAGAGGAAATGAATGAATGAATGTATTTTTTTTCCTATGTGCGTGGGAGGCTACAACCGCTCACCCCCCCAACCGAGCGCCAGCTGACGTTCACGAGGCTTTATAATACTATACTCTCATGCGTCTGACGAATTATCTCTTGAGAGGAAATAGTTAACCAAATTTGCACCTGGCTCCCTAACCATACTGTTTACGTTAATTTAATAATAAATATGATTTATTTCTGGTCGTGTTGAATTTATCTTTGGATTTAGTATATTTTAATATTTTAAAAGAAATAATTTGAATAATAGCAAAAAATTTCCAAATTGTATGAAAATCCGTAAAATAAATTGTTACAGATTTGTCTACTCGTGCTTTATATTATATCTGTAGTACTTCGCTTTGTATGTAATTTATATATATCCTGTCTTAATAAAAACGAATTTAAACAGGTATAAAAATATGGCGTCGTTGTTCCTAAGTTATTTTGATAAAAATAATATTTAAGCTCGGTAACTTAATCTGTTACGTATCAAATAGATTTTTAGTCAACTTTTGTCTTAAAATTTTCTTACAGCCTTCGGTTATATTACACACTTCGGTTATAGTACAATTTGGAAACAAAATATTAATGAAAAAGGGGCCTGAAAGCTCGAAAGTCGACGAACGTGAAAATTAATAAAAATATCAATGTAAATATAATCAATAATCATAAAACTGTAAAAAAAACATTGTTTTAAAAAGGCTAGATATGACCTTTACGTAAAAAGGTTATTTATTAATTGTTACAATATATGATTTTTCTTATTTTAGACGGTATCACAGTACAATCTTCTTACACCTATATGTACACAAAATACTGAGAAGTATAACATCCCAAAATAATCCCTATTTCAAGGCATTTAGGACATGAAAAGTTCTATATAATTATAATCTTTGCTTTCTCTGCAAAGATCACTTCAATTCGTGATAGAAATATTACTTTCGTATTAATTATACCTCTGAATTATTCATCTATATTATCATATATATTCTTATTGAAATATACATCTTGCAACAAAATTAATTTTATAATTTTGATACGGAAAACGTCTATAGATTATTTTTCAGATAAAACTACAAATAATGAATGAAAATAAAGTCAAGAAGTGTTAAATAACCTATCTATACATATACTAATATTATAAAGAGGAAACCTTTGTATTTTTGTATGTTTGTATTGAATAGGCTCAAAAACTACTGGATCGATTTCAAAATTTCTTTTACCATTACTTAGAGGGATTCCGAATCCGTATATCCTGGAAAACGTAAATATGTTCCACGGGCGAAGCCGGGGCGGACCGCTAGTCAGGGATATTATGAAAAATTGGTAAAACCGGGTGTTAAATTTATACGTTTATGTCACAGTCACTTACTTGTACTTCCAAAAGATAAATAATATTTAGCGGGCCTTTTGTGGCCAATTCTGTCATGTTGACTCAGCCCGGTCAAGCTTATCTTACAGCCTATATATTTTAGGCCACCCTTCACTGTGTTTTCTTATAATATTATCACAATGTCTTGGATTTATTTTAGCCTATGAAAACAACTTTAAAATAGAAACATTTAACCTGTATAGGTAACTGCATGTAATGGATATAAATAAAAATTATATATCTTATAAATGAATAAGATTATTCGTGTTTTATAAGTGCATAGTTAAATATTACTACTCAGGTATAATTACAAATAATTTGAATCATATAATTTACTGAATGTTAGAAAAGGAAAAAAAATACAAAGAACCTGTCTAATTAACGTATTTAAACGGTGTACTTCAATTTTTAAATGTCGCGACAAATTACAGACATTTAAATGTATAATTTACCTACAAGGAACTTTAGAGTTCAGAGAATTAACTTTTATAAGTAGGTAAGTACTTTAAATATAAAATGAAAGGGGAAACATTACGATACGAGCTTTCATAATGTTTTGGAAGTTGAGTCATAAACTTATTATTCATATTACATATTACTCATGTTTTGTTACAATTAAATTAACTCATTATTTTATATTACAATCATAAGGAAACATATCAAATGTGATGAAAATGTCTCAAATATTATTCTTCTGAATACTACCCTACTACTACTTTTACTATGCCGTATTCAATTTAATAGTCCTACTGAAAAGTTGTAAAATATAGAAAAATGAAACTTGCACATTTGCAAAACATCTTGCTTAGTTGTCTAGCCTTTAAAAATTGGCCATCTTCCCAAAACACGGATTGGAATACATTTACTTATTCACTTATTATTTGCATTATTTATACACCAAACTATAATAGGTACGCATTCAAATATTGCATTGCAAACATTAAATAGATCAGTATATTATCAGACACCAAAAAATCATAATAATATAATATACTATAATATATTAGCGGTCCGCCCCGGCTTCGCCCGTGGTACATGTGAAAAATAGATGTTGGCCGATTCTCAGACTTACCCGATATGCACAG
>CAJQZN010042400.1:131254-144988 GCA_907164685.1 Colias eurytheme | reverse complement strand
AGGAGTATGCAGACTAACATTGTGACACGAGAATTTTATATATAAGAGAAGATATATATATATCATATCTTATCATATTTTTTTTATCATTATTATTTATTTGCACCACATTAAACAGATCTAATATTATAAAACTGTAGTTGTTTGTTTACCTGAACGCGGAACGCGAAACCACCGCACCGGTCCCATTTATAAAATAATTTCACTGTTAGATAGTCCATTTATCGAGCTATATGCTTTTTAATATCATCACCCTAAGACCGGAGCAATAAGGGTAAAACCGCGGGGCACAGCTACTCTAATATACATATACAATAAGAGTAAATACAAAACATAATAACACGCTTTATGTAGAGTAAGATTAACATTGTAACCGACATTCAGTTGTCTTGTAATTAGTTTTGCCCACGACTCATAATAACTTTTATCTTCGCACGACCACGCCGTGGAATTGAAACAAAAATTCAAGTCTCTTTTGCTAAGCCGTTAAATTGTATCTTTTATATCGAGTTTTACAAACGGACTTACAAACGGTTCTATTATTGCTATATTTTGAAGAATAGAAGGGTATTTTACTAATGAATTTTTTATCAGAAATAGATACAGGACAAAATTAGAATAAAAGCAATAAATTGCATTTTTCATACAGTATCAAAATAATTCTCCAGCAATTCGAAATATCAGTCGCATTTGAAAGCTTTACACAAAGAAAGAGCCACGGAAGACGATCGATCTGTGAAACCAGAGTATGCTGATCTTGGAGGTAAAATAAATATTATTTTGTGGAATTTAAACTACTAATATTTATTCTGTGTCTTAGGAACAAGTTGGAAGAAAGCTTAATAGAGTACGTGTTTATTTGCTATTGCTATACTTGGCTTTGAACTACTTAAAGCGCGGACGGAGTGTTGTAAATGAGAATTGTTTCTACGTGATAAATAATTCTAAATGTCATTAAAAAAAGAGAAGATGAAGAATGTTTATTTTTTGTGTGCAGTTAAAAAAAGAAATTTTCTTAGCTACATCCTGACTCTCTGACTTATACTGAATATTGGTGAAGTCCGTCTATTGGAGCCTAAGATCGGAGCCATCAACATAGGGAAAAAGAATCTCCTGTAAAACTCATTTAAATCTTATTATTACTTCAAACATCGAACTGAACACCAACCATGGAAGTTTGTACTGAGAAATCGTAATCTCATCATGGAAGTTATATCGCTTATTGGCCCTCGGGGAATTAAAACTTGTATTGCCGAAGTCAATCTATGGAGCTTAAGGTACGCACGTGGATTCGTGCATGTTTTAAGGTATGTTTACAATATAATATGAAATACCTATACAATTGACAACATTTCATTTTTTATAAGGCCATGAAAGAAAAAAACCGTTTCTTTATTTTGCTCTTGCGATTACAGAAAAAAAATTATTTCATTTTTTAATCGCATATTTTAAGAGAAATTAAATAAAAACGATAAATGTGATGATGACGTCATACATACGGAGGAATAAAAATGCGCCTTAGCCTAATTTAAAAAAAGTAAAAAAAAAACTATCACTGACATTTACAGGGTATGGCATGTGTCAAATTTCATATTAATGTCATTTTTGTGAATTATTCATGTAAACAAACTTTTAAATCGTGTTATTGTGTTTTGGTTTTCTAATTTAATCTCATTAGCGTGATATTTATTTGATTGGAGTTGGACTAATTCATTTATATTATACAAATAGTGCCTATAGTGTTCATAATTTTCTTGAAATAAAAGACTTTGTTTACTTACTAAAAGTTGTATTTATTTAACACTTTCCAACGTTTTTGGGATAGTATATTTGTTTCCCAGAAATTTTCAGCACCCCTTAACAAATCCTGCATGAAGTCATCATCATCAGTATTTGTGAATAAGTTTCTTTTGTTTAAAATTTGGATCAGCAAATAACAAATAACAATATTTACAAAGCTTGGCGAATCAAAGTGACAAATGTGCCAAAATGTAAACTGTCAAGATTTTTTTTTAATTTAAACTAGGTATGTGGCAAAGGAAAAAATGTATTCCTCCGTATGTATGACGTCATTTGGCGCTTACGACATTTTAGAATGAGATGATTTTAAAACTCAAAAAGATGAATGAAAACTTCCAAATTTAGAAAAAGCAAAAAATACGTGTATAATAATTTTTGATCTAGTTTTCATTAAAATAAAAAAATAAGTAGCTTAAAATTTTGAAATGTTGTCAATTCTATGTATAATAATATCCAAGTTAGTTGTTAATGTAACTGTTCATATGGAGGTACTTAGTTAAAAGATTTTAGAAATAATTTCTACTACTTACAGCTGAACTAATTAATAATATAAAAATATGTATATTTTTCAATTGAACTAGTGAATTTAATTAGTTTTTGTACAAACAACTTCTAGTTTAAAATCTTGTTTGAATTTCGAAGTTCTTAAATATGGTTTTTTATACAGATATCTAAGTATCTACACAATTTATAGATGAGTTCATTCCACAGCATTTGAATTTCGAATTCAGTTTGCTTCAAACTGGTTCCTATACAAACTAATGTTTATTTATACTTATTCATTCGCCAGTGATCTTTTCCATGAATTATTTACATAATAATCCGCTTGTATAAAATTATTACATCAACAAATTATGCAAAAACACAATAATTATATGTATAATGTACTTTTTATTTATTAGGCGCGCGTCGTATTTTATACATATTTTGTAAACATTTACAGTTAAGATGTAAAGTCGAAAAAAGCTAGTTATTCAGGACTCAGGTTAGTAGAGTATATTGAACAAATCACATCTTATTTAACTACGTGTAGAACAAATAACTTCTATTACTATTATGTATTATTAGGTATGTACGTACGTAATACAACTCTACTGTTTACAATTAAATTTCGCAACTTAAGAAGCACATGCGATCATATTTGTTAATAAGCTTCCAATTAACATGTACATTACGGTGTAATGTGGTGTAATTTCATCTGAGTAATTTCGTAATTCGTGGTGAAGTTTATGAAATTAATGCTTGTAGATATTATTTTTAACCGACTTCAAAAAAAGGAGGAGGTTCTCAATTCGACCATATATTTTTCTATTAATGTTATATAGGAGATAAATCTACACATGTATAACATGTTATAACATTTGTTAGTTGTTGAGATAACCTTACAATGTAGACTTCATGTAAAATTTACGGAGTTATCTGGCCAATAGCAGCTTTGTTATTGAATAAAATTGAATCCCAACATCCATACATAAGCAATTTACAGAGAAAATTTCAATTTCAAGTACTACGCCAATGCAATAAGAACAAGGGAAGAACATAAACGGTTCAAAACGAAAGGGGAAAACGTGGATTGCGAAAAATGATTAAACCTCTCCAAACCAGGCGAGGAACAAAGGGTCCGTGATTATGACGTCACCACAATGCTAACTAGCCAGACGTTGTGCTAATTAATGTGGTCTGCACTGTCTTCAGTTACACACTGTGCGTATACAAGGTGTTATATTTACGGCTTGAGAGAACTATATGATATTTAAAAAACAAGAAATAGGGCATTTATTGTTTAAAATACGATTGACCAAACTTAACGATACACCCTGTATATCTTTTGTACTAACAAATTGTTTTGACTAAATATCGTGACCTCATTAACGAGCTTACATCTCTATTTTCTATCATGTATTCATAAAGTAAGAGTAACAGAGTAACTATTAAGATATCTGTGGTTACAGGCCCACTACAAGTAAGGAAAATGAAAATAAGTATTTTATGTGAATCGTTTCCAAGCTAGATTCTCTATGTATTCGTATATTTATGTTATATTTGAATATAATATATTATATTATATTATATTTATCAGACCTTTAAAAACAATAATTAAACGAAGCAGTAGCTCATATATTGGACTAATCTTCATATGTCGTGATTGTGCACAGTGAGTAAAGTAAGAGCTTTTGTTTCGGAAGTTGTCATGTGCAATGTAATTAAAGCAATTCAAAGTGAAATTTACTCAACACCCGTGTTTATGAGTTTTGCTAAAGCAGATTTAGCACGAAAATTAGGATGTTAGTTACTAGGTACTCAGCAGTAGCAGTCCGCCCAGGGTTCGCCCGTGATACATGTATACGTTTTTTCTACATAAGAACCATCCTTACTTCAAGTAATATTAAAAAAAAAGACGGGTTGCACTCCGGGAGTGCCGGCAGAAGTGAAAAATTGATTATTAACGTTGAGCATGTTTGATATACATCCGTCTTACGCTTTTTCGATCAGGCCACGTGGCCTGACGCGAGTTTAAGATTTTATACCCAACGCCGCTAAAGAAGTTTTCACTTCAAAAAGGATTAATGAAATCGGTTCAGCCGTTCTCGGGTTTTGCGCTGAGCAACACATGGGGATACATTTTTTTATCTATCTATACTAATATTATAAATCGGAAGAGTTAGTTTAAACACGCTAATCTCAGGAACTACTGGTCCGATTTGAAAAAAATTTTCGGTGTTAGCACATTAATTATCGAGGAAGGCTATGGGCTATCCAATACCGAAAGAATTTTCCAATTCGGACGTTCTTGAGATTAGCGCGTTCAAACAAATAAACTCTTCAGCTTTATAATATTAGTATAGATATATGTATATTATGCAGAGAGAACTCTAAAATACGTACAAGAAGACGATCCATCCCATTAATAGATTGTACTAAACATTCAAAATACACATAACAAAGTCTACAAATTTGGGTGAAAGTGAAACAATTTTGCAATAATTTTACGCATTCCCGTAATGTATTCGAGGCACGTAACAAATTAGCGAACTTCGGAAGCTTCTGGAAGACTATAAAAATATATAATGCTGGTGGAATTTCTTTGGATTTGTTTCTATAAGTAGATATTATCTGTAATACCATCTGTGAGTAAAAAGTTTAGTGGATGTAAAATTAATTATTGCAAATACGAAACACTAAGAAATTATACCGGATTTAATTTTTTTGGATTCGATTAAAAAGTAAAGCTCATTTTGTTTATAAAAAAATATTTAAAACATGGATCAATATTTTTATTATTTTGAACTACTGGTTTTCCCGAACTCACAATTTTGTATACATAAGATACTCTAATATATACATTTTAAATAAATATAATTAAATAATAAATAATTATTTTAAATAAATTAGCATATGAACTTAAAATAAATGTTAAGTTCATGTGCATAATACCACAATATGGTATTATGCACATGAACTATGGTAATTGATTTAGATAATATGTGTATCAAAAAAATATTCCAATTAAAAAATTCAACTCCTTGCAGTCTATTTTTGTTTTTTCAAATTTCTTAGAATTTCTATGTACACACTGAAATATTTTGCAATAATTAAATTTATATCCATTATCTACGTTCAATAGGCACAGATATATTTCACCTTTATTTAATCAATTAGTTTGTACACCTTAACCGATTCTACACATATTTATAACGCCGTCTACAAGGAAATTTAAATAAAACTCATAAAGAACTAAAAGTCGAGTTTACGGCAAAATAACAGCCAAGGGAAGACAAATGGCCATTAAAATTGATCCCAGAACGGGAAACGCGCACAAAGCAGTCGTTTATATTTAAAGCTCATTACATTTAAGAGCTTGGAATAACCAAAACAGCGAAATAAACTACCGTGAAGAGGTAATTCCAAATAATGTTATGTTCCAACTGATTTAGAGAGTGACGCCGTGATTTCTTGATGGGCTATTACCATCTATAAATTACGGTACTCACATAGGAATAAAATAATCAAATACGCACTTTTTGTCATACGAACATTGAATTATGTTATAATCGTAGTTCGCAATTCAAATAAATATCGAACATTTGCATGTAGATGTATATGGTGTTTATTAGGCGGGTCCACACTGTACGAGCTGCTTCGCGAGGCTACTCGCTCTGTGTGGATCCGCCTATTACTGAACATATTAAGGTATAAATGTTGGCAAAACAATTATTTAGAAGCTATTTTTTACAAAATATCTACTGCTAACATTCGGTTCTTAATTTCCACTACCTTGAACGGTAGCTAAGGAACATATTATTAAGTTATACATAAGTATGTTGCTAAAGAAATATGGACGCTAGTTTTAACAAAATATAATACCAAATTCAATAGACTCTCAAGTTGCTACAAGACCTAACTAAAATGTTAATTAAAATCCAGTATATTTCATCAGCATCTCATCACGAAGTCTAAGACAAACGATTTCACGGATCACTACATACCGAATTGCGATTAGCTCGTATGCATACATCGCCTTTGATTGGAATTTGGACTTTACACGGATTTAGTTTTACTGGATATGCTAGGGAATGCTGATCGTGTTCGTTTGTGTTGCAAGTAAGTGATAACCAACGTTACGTTAAAGACGGGGTTAGATTATAAACACCCGCACTCCGACAACTATGTATATGAAAAAGTGTTATTACAACTTTTGGTATTAATTTTTTTCCGTCTAGCCTCCTTTCGCAACGTGCGGTAAGGAACTTCGTTACAAAAATATACGTGTTATTGATCAATTACAATTTCTGTAATGTTTGATGCTTCATGTCGAACGTAGATGTATCTAAAGATTGCTAGTTGCGATAAATTATCATATTCTCCAGCTAAACCATCGAACCCGCAATTAACTTAAACCTTTATAGCGTACCCTTTAAATGTGTTACATATAAGATAAAACTTTAGCTGTAATACCTTCAAGAAAAGCTTACCTCTTCAATCTCAATGACCCCTCATTAAGACTGAATTAACTCAAATAGTTTTTACAAATTTTGTGGTTTTAGCTTGGACACTAAAACCCTAAGACTAAACTAATTCCATTTTTTATAAATTATCTTAAGTCAAATAATATGAACATACAGGTAGATACACGGCATTTTTATTAAGTTGTCTTATCATTTAACATCTAATAAGGGCGGTTATATTAGATTTGTGAATTTATAATACTCGATAAAATGAAACAAAAGAAATTACTACATTAGATTTAATCATTTTTGTAGTTTATTTAAGCCTAGGTTTTTGAAGGTCGAGCATGTTTAGGCACAAATTAGGTCATTTGTTTCTACTTGCCGATAGGCATCGCGTTTAGTACAATAGGTAATGATTGTATGACCTAGAACAACTAAGTAAATTTTTATCCAAGTTACAGAACTACTAGGGTGGGCTTATAAGAAAATAATAAATGTGAAACAATAAAAAAGGGCGACTTATTTTTCTTTTAAGAAGAAAAATAATTCGTCGTTAAGGTATTATAGCGTGAGAGGTATTTGTTTTTTTTCGTATGAAAATAATTATAATTTTGGAAAATCTGTTTGTCCCCGTCTGTGGCAAAAGGAATGTTTTTGTGTATTAAACAGATAATGATTACAGTATCTAATATTACTAAATACTAGATAATAGTATGTTTCAATATAAAGTTACACTTTATTTCAAATGTTCCACACAAACGTCCTAATCCATACTAATATTATAAATGCGAAAGTAACTCTGTCTGTCTGTCTGTTACTCAATCACGCCTTAACTACTGAACCAATTTGCATGAAATTTGGTATAGAGATATTTTGATACCCGTGAAAGGACATAGGATAGGTTTTATCCTGGAAATCCTACGGGAACGGCTTTTTCTTTGAAAACGCGGGCGAAGCCGCTGGCGGAAAGCTAGTACATAATAAATGAGTACATATAATTGAATTAATAAAATCTACGAATTCCAATTTAAATTACTAGAGGATCCTAATACCTAATAAATGAATATCATTGAATTAGAAATCTACCAATTTAAATTATTAGAGGAGTTAAATTTGCACTGAAGCTAACCTTGACATTTATTACCAAATATATTTCAACTCACGAGTAGATACGGTTAACCGATATTACATTTAACCGAAGAACAAATTTACCCCAGGGTTTGATACTAATTAACTTCCAAGTCTCTACGATTAAATAAATCATTGCTAAGATAACGCTCGCTGTTATTTTCATGTTAAAGTATCAAGATATGTTTTATGCTGGTTTCAGCACGCAACTGAATCGAAACGTACTACTATGGTATGTTACAATTTTTTGCGAAATTCGTTGTACAAATTTTATACATCTTACCAATATCGAAAGTTTAAAAACAAACAGCAATAAAAATCCTAATTAACTGAATAAATATTAGAATAACACTAAATGTAAGACAATATAATTGATTTTGAAAATTGAGAGGAATTATATTTAAGTGTATCGAAAGCTTATAAACCACTCCTCAACATCTTTTACAATAATTTATTTTTAATGAAACCTCGTTTGTTTGGCATTATTTCTTAATCGGTAAAATATTTCACAATTTCCAAACTTATTAACGAAAAACAATGTTTTTTGTTTCAATATACATATTTAACTTGACTAAGAAATTGCAAAGTAATTTAAATGGACGGTATTGCCCTTAATTGGCTTCTCCTTTTATTACAGCTATAACCAGGCACAAGGAATAAAATCCCGATTTATTGTACAATAAGTAACACCGGGGCTTGTTTGTTATCGTTTTCCGTTATTGCCGAATTCATTTTAATGAAATAATGCATTAATTAACCAAAGAAAGGTCTTAAAGTATCAATAAATTCAGCCATTTCCAGTCTTAGCGTATTTATGGTATTTAATAGGTAATGTATTTTCTAAATGTAGAAACTGCTTTCCGAATCGGTGGTAATTAGTAAAACGTTATTAGTAATGTTATGACGTTTCAAAAGTGCTTCTAGAAGAAGTCTTATTGAATAAATAAATGTTTGAGTTTGAAATATACATTCAAACTCACACGTTCTTACGTGATGTACCAAAAGCTCAAAATATACTAAAAAAAAGTATTCTTGTATCCTTTAAGGATAGTAAAAAAATCGTAAATGGAATAATGTCTCTTGAGACTTGAAATAAATTGAATGTAAAATACTCGGCTGTATTTTATACCGTCGTTCTTCTAAAGTTAAACTTAATGTTGCCTTAAAAGTTGTTGTGTATGTTAATACGAAGTTTGTCGAAGAATTCACAATTCGAGACAATACTTAGATGAATAATTTGCAAGGCAGTCGTTTATTCAAATTATTATAAGTTAAAAGCTTATGTATTTTCGTGTTTGTCTATACATAAACATCGTTATTTTGGCATTATAATGCTTATTATCGAATGTATTCGAATTGTTAAATGTAATATTTTATCTCGATACGTGCAACAAAGGCGAATCCATTAGAGTGAGACTCGAATACCCATTTTCGTTCACCGCACGATCCTAGTAATTATAAATGGACATTTACCATGAAAAGTTTGGATACCAAAATATGTATAAAACGAAAATTATTCGTCCGTCACGAAGATAAAACCAACTGATAAATTGTACAAATATCTCTTCAGAATGGCATGAAATTTCATGGAATACCGCCATGTTATAAAATATGGAGGGCTACTTAACATGATGGCCAATCAATATTCATTTATATAGAGCTTTCTCGAGCTTACCGTCTCATAAAATATATTCTTTATTATTTTGTGTAAAATTTTCCGATATTGTATCCGTATGTGGCCAAAATTTTCGACAACTTTGGCTCAATTCCGCGACTATATTGTCATAATATGTCATATCCAATATGTTGTATTTGTTTCGTTTGCCCACCGGATTTTAATTTTTGTTTTTTTTTTTAATATAGAAGCTACAAGTGAGACTGTGTTCTCTCTAGTATTTTATTCCTTTCATTACATAATATTAACTATAATACGAACACTACAACGTTAATGAAATATTTTAAATAAACACAAATTGAAATTAACGTTGGCGAAATTACGGGCATTAAGTATTCCATAAAATAAATTACACAGAAATATTATATTTAAAAACGTCTCGCTCTACGAAATCGAGCATTAAATTTAAAATATTGTCGTATAATTTTACATGAATAAAGACAATTTAGCTTTTAAGTGGAGTCAAAACCTATAAAGAGAAACGGTACGAAACAAGGAAACGCTTAAACATTGTTTATTTTAGACACGGATTAAACAGAGCACACTAATTAAATGTAAATACGCATTATTATTAAAGTTTCCTGCAACACAGTTTTGTTTAAAGATGTCAAATATAACAGACGTTTTTTAGTTATGGAAGGTTAAGAGCAACGCTAAGCAAACATGGAAAATTAGCTTGTTTTGGGCTAAAAAAAATCGCTAACTATGCTAATGCATTGCGTATTTTACCTTCGAAATAGACAGTTTATTTCATTTATTAAGCTCATTACTCCAGTATAACCCCTTCATGAAGCCAAAATTAATACAGTATATTTTCATTTGAAGAGTTAATTATTATTGCGGACGAATAATTGATTGTAGGAATGAGAGTAGGTAATAATACAATACAATCATTATATTATATGTTTATATTGGCTTTGGGTTGTGGCCACAGACATACATTAAGAATGTATGAAATAAAATAAACGCGTTCTAAATTCTAATAAACTATTTCGCACACAGAAATATGTGCGTGTATGTGAGACCGTGTTAGTGTGTGTAAAAAATGCCAGGGTTGACGCTATTTTGTTTTAATCGTAGTGAATTTGGAAGTATTTGTAAATATTCAGCTTTTATTTACATTCAGTGCATAGAGTTAGTGCTTATTATACTTTGGTTTAACTGTAATATCAAATTCATAACTTCAAAATTAATAATAATTAAGAATTAATAAAACAAAAAAATGGACGGTATTACAATGACACCATTCAAACCAGACTATATATTATTTTATCTCAATAATATTAACAACTAGCTTTCCGCCTGCGGCTTCACCCGCTTTGTTAAATTATATACTAAAACCTTCCTCTTGAATCACTCTATCTATTAAAAAAAACCGCATCAAAATCCGTTGCGTAGTTTTAAAGATTTAAGCATACATAGGGACATAGGGACAGAGAAAGCGACTTTGTTTTATACTATGTAGTGATATACACCCTCTAAATACGTAAATCTTGAAGTTAATTAAAATCACATGTAATCTACACGATCTAGTTAACGTCACGTTCCAATATGATATATTTGCATATACGACGTGGATAGGTGAACATAAATTAATGAATTCAAAGAGGCTTATACTCGCATTATCGTCAACCTTGGGCGTGCTCGGGGGATTTGTTGTGAATTACCTTTGTTTAATTTCGTAGATAGCGGTTATCGGGTCATTATGATTGTTAAAGGGAATTGTTGTATATCATGAATGTGTTACATTTTAGTACTAAAATGTATAAATGTATAAATGAGTGTACCTAACTACCTAATAGTTATTTAAAAATGTTCAATAAGCGGTTGAAACTCGAAATGCTTGATAGACTAGGTTATAGATTTAGATTTCACCATGATTTCAGTCACCACATTTAACACGAGTATTATCTATTCAAAAATGGTTATCTTCTTTTGAAATACTAGTAAGTTGGGCATCAATGTCACATGATCGTATAGAAATATACAAAAACAAAAATTATTTATTACAAGGTTATTGATGGTACGAAATATAACAATGCCAAAGCTTTGTCAAATATTTTAAAGAAATTGTTAATATGTTTTGGTCAGCAGAAACTTCAAGAAAGGTGAATTGGACGGATTTTGTGCCAAGTTTAGGATCTGTAGTGACGCTAACAGAAGAGAGGCGTCAATGTAGTTAGATATATTTATTATGTTACCATGTTACGAAGAAGGGTGAAGTTGATAATTGACGTTTTAGAGGACATGAGTAGCAGGCGTTGTTAAAAATAGACACAGTCCAATTTAAGAAGTGATCTGAAGTTGAGTTGTACAAATCAAGCAGAGAAAAATTGTAGCTTTTCATAAAAACAACACTGTTAGGTGTCTTCAAAAGGTGATAAAAAATGCAAATAAATTGCTACATTCATAAAACTCAAAGTAATATAACACTTTATCGCCTCATAAAGAATATTCGGTTATTGGAGGCGTCGAAATAATGTCCAATAACCTTCTATTAACCCGCTTAAATAAAGAAAAACTGATCACATTATCGCGATGAATAATTTTTTACTGTCAATTGGACTCTTAGAATTTCCGGAAGATTCTTTCCTTGAGAAATCTCTTGGGGACTTTATCAGCCCTTCTTTTGTTATTATGTAAACCCATGCGTTACATAAGCATGTTTTTTCTTTCACACATAGATGTGTATTTTAAGGGTAAAAGTGTTATCAGAAATATTTCAACTAGCTGTGCGGTGTGCCCCGCGGCACAGATTAGAGAATAGCTTCGTAACCCGCGGTTTTACCTAGGTACTTATATCGCTCCGCTCCTATTGTTTTTAGCGAGATGATATAATATTATAGCCTTTACTCGATTAACGGACTATCTTAGAATGATAATTTTTTCAAATTAGACCCGTGGTTCCTGAGATTAGCGCGTCAAGCAAAAAACAAACTCTTCAGCTTTATACTAATATTAGTAAAGGCATGTAAAAAGTGAACTAATTAGTGGTTTGATTGTTTTCATAATTAATTTAAAAGTAATTATTGCATACTAATTAATATCGATACCCCAAAACATATTTACTCTGAAGTTATTAATTGCGTTGGAGAGCGAACGTTTATTTAATTAATTTGTAAAATTCAGTTTTGGTTTCAATCAAATTACATAAAGTGTGATTTCGTTTTACTCAATATAACATTAATTAAAAAAAAGTATAAATAACTAGGTATATTTAGTACTATGACACTTGACTAGTTTTCAGGGTGTAGGTATTTTTCACATAATATGATGGATCGTGTACCTACATTTATTTTAAGGTTAAAAGAAAAATTTATAGGACAAACTGTAACCTTACTCTTAGAAATGTAAGCTAAATATTTATGTGTGTGTACGATATGTGGTGACAGCAATTTCCCTTTCAATCCTAAACCCCAACCTGATTGCAAATTCCGTTTTAAATTGGCAATTAATTGTCGTGGATTAGATGCCGACATTGCCTTATCAATGGTGTTTAGCTATACTACCAATGTATGTATGCCTATTTACAGAATATGCATATTTACGAATATACAGGGTGTGGCGTAATGAATAGATATGGCATCAGAGAGTAAAGAACGTCGTGCTATTTTATGTTAATTAAAAGACAGATGAACAAACATTTAACAGTTAACCTTGTTGTAAATTAAAGAAATATGTAATAGGTACTAGAAAGTTATGCATATCAATGTATGTCGATATTTCAGTGGTTAGCTCCTAGAAGAAGAAGATAACAGTTTTTTTCTGTTTAGTTAAGGATACCCGTTTAAAAACAATGTCATGTCTTATTCCACTACTTTGCAGCGGGCTACATATTTCATCTTGCCTTTGAACAAGCTTTGAACACTTAAAAGTGTTCTGTACAAAAAATCTAAACAAAAACGAGTGTGTCAAAAGCGTCCTAGTTGCAAAGCCACATAGTTTCAACCACGCCGCTTGTTTCTTTAATATATGTATTTTCTAAACGCTCACTGCGTTTCACAATTTTTTTAAGTATATGAAAAATGAATTAAGTTTATAATTACTGGTTTTATAAAGCATTGTTTTTAATTAATATTATGCGACACAATTTGTTAAAGTAGTGCGTTTGAAGTTGAGTAAGGTTCGCAATCTTTCTTATATATAAAAATGAATCGCAAAATGTGTTGGTAAGCGCATAAC
>CAJQZN010042400.1:106113-131244 GCA_907164685.1 Colias eurytheme | reverse complement strand
CGATTTCGATAATTCTTTTTTTATTATATTCCTTGAAGTACGAGGATAGTTTTTATGTAGAGAAAACGTAAATATGTACCACGGGCGAAGCCGGGGCGGACTGCTAGTTTTAAATAAATTTTCTTAACATTTTAATACAAATTTAATTTCCTAAAAGCTCAACAATATTTAAAAATCTTTCTCCCGGCATTATCCAGTGAAAATATGCTCATATTTCTAGAATCCCATTGCGCGCTGCGGACGCACTCGTCACGCTGTTAAGTAATTCTAACATATTTTTAATTCAATGAAAGCCTTATATATCGCCTTTTTCATAATAGGCGTCATAAATAATTTCCACAGTATCGCTCTATTTTATAAGATACATTTATTTAAATAGCCTTGCTTACGATCGATGGGGTGAACTACACAATTTAGACTCACCTAGTCTCAATCGAAGTTAATATCTACAATATTTTATATAGAAAATATATCAACTGTCTTAAGAGCTTATTATTTGTTCTGAAGCTTCGTACGTATTTATATTTTTCTTTTAGATAAAGACGATTTGACGAAATTGACGAGAATAATATTTTTACTTAAAATTTTCCTCATAACAACTTCAAAAGAATAATAAAACGTAAGTCGAACCGTCTTGACACAAATTTCTTGAGCTATTTGCTCCCAGTGCTGACTCCAAAAGATCTGGATTGAATGATACCTCGTAAAGCATGTAACGACTTTGAAGATCAAATAAAAATTACCCTAAAAACGTTAAGAATAAAGTTCAAAATACAATGATTGTGTTAGTGGATAAAATTGAAGACAAATTTTATTACAATCTAGTTGAACGTATGGAATTTCTCGGAATTATGTCGATAAATTTGATCATCTTTATTTAAGCATCTAATAAAGTGGTTGAATAATATTTTATTACCAGGACTTGCCCTGGAATCGAATTACTAGAAGTAAAAACACACCAGTATTAAATGACTTGTGAGGGACATGAACTCATTTTAATTAAAACATTAATTAATAATATAATTAATGTGAAATGAACATAGCAGTCAAATTCATTATATTTGTAGAAATAATAATTAATGGTTATACGATATCCTTATGAATATACATAATTTTTATTGAATAAGTTTTTGACCACGCTATCTATTGTTAAAGAACAATAAATTATAGAAAATTGAACGGTTGTTGAAACATACTCATATTCCAATACTCTATAAAATTAAATATTATTGCAAAATGACTTCTCAATTGCGTTTGATTAAAATAAAATAGTTTCAAACCATTTTCAAACAAGGTTTCAAACTATGAGGTTTAATATAATTATGACATAGTAGTTGGAAAAAACTATATTAATATACTTTTAAGAAAAAAAATAACTTCAAGAAAATGAAAGAAAAAAAAAAGATTTCTTCAACAGATGTCTCATCCGTATCCAACAACGCTACAACTATTGCCAGTTATAAAATATTTTTCATAAAACTACAAAGTAACTATCAACTGTAATTAGTCTGAGAAGCACTTAGCTAAAAGTCCGCGCTTCGGTTAAAAGCGTCGTTATAGACTTCATAATTTCGCCACAAAGTAATGTAGATACCGTAAATACCTTTTTTCAGGTAGCTAATAACCGTCTTTCGGTACGGGGATTACTTTATAGTCTATGGAATTGTTATTATCTGTGTACCGTTGCGGTTATATTGGGTTATATAGGTAATACCGGTATCGATCGGTACGGATTTGATAAACGATTTTTGTGATATCCAAAAATTCTTTATTTTCTTTAAAATTAAAATATGAATATAAAACAAAGGATAAACGTATTTTTAACCTAACCTACTATTTTTACACAAAACGATATAACCATGGAGATAAATGACATATTACATATATTATATTATGGACTTTCGTAAACCACGGAATCAAATTAAACCCGATATTTCATATGAACTTATCTGGGTAATTTATCTACGTTAGATATCTATATCTCACCGGATAAATTTAGTTAACATACCGCATATTTTGCTTACAGTCAGACTGAACTGACTGAATATTTTGGCTTCATCTCTAGAAAAACCTTTTTTTCTTCCCACTTTTCAAACATAATAATGTTATTACAGGTGTGCTATTTTCATAGGAGGCTTTAAAAAAAAGCTTCAAAAATACAAAATTGCCGCTAAAATATTGAAGATGCTGGAAAATCCATTTATAACCCCTGTACCATGACGTCTTAAAGCAGTATTATTTCCAATGTGGAAAAATGACAGCGCTATATAGATCGACTAGCGCTATCTCTCTCCCACACTGGAAGTAACACTGCTACAAGACATCATGGTAACGGTCGCTAGTGTTTGCTAAACAATGACTCTCAAGGACTAGAGTAGTACTTAAGTACCTTTGTCCTGGCTTCTATCAATTTTGGGAGAGCATTCGTTTCAACGTGAATATTACGTAAAGGAATATTACGGGTTGGGAAACGCATCTAGCTTATTGATCGTCGGTTCGTTGCTATGCAGTGGTAGATAATAGAATGTTTCTACGTTTTTTAGAGGATAATAAAGAAATATTTAATCCAGAATATAACGAATATTAAGTATTCTTTTAAGGGGTTCGTGGTTAAGTTGTTTGTAATTGTCTTTAATAATTTTTGTATTGAGTTGTGTAGCTGTAGTGTTGTACTATTAGTAGATATACCACTATATGGACTACAATTTTTTATTTTAAATTTAAAATGGACAACCATTTTTTAAGTTTGAGTATAGCTATTTGTTTAATTGCAACTAAGTATTTGTAGAAATTTATACGTAGGTAACCATCTTTCATGTTTTACGGAATATTCGTCTTAAAGTAGAATATTGAAGATTTAGAATTAAAATACAAAATTCGATTGATATATTATATTATATCTAATAAAATTTTAAATTACCTTACCATATTTTGTACCTACATTAATGAGAGTAAATCAAACATGCGTCGGGAAGGGAGCCAAATCAAGAAGTTCAATTAAATCTTGTATGTAATATGCTAATAACAGGTCATTTGCATACTTTTAGCAGAATTTAATTAAAACTTAGAACTGAACGTTTGTTCCAAGTAACATTTGTTTGTAGACATTAGGGAGATTTGAACAGGAATGGTAGATCTTGCAGGTTATAACGAAAATCATCTAGGAAATTAATATCTTCCATTGTTGAGAATTATTATGAACAGCATTTCTATATTTAGAGTTAACGAAATATAAGTTGTGTGAAATTAAGACCAATAAACTTTTCCTAATACACAAAATACTTCGTTCATTATAATATTATCTTAAATTTGTGTGTAATTGCAGTTCAGTGGTCGAATCGAAAATAGTTTGGAGAAACTGATACTCTTTTATGTATACGAAAATGGATATTAATTTTCTTAACGCTTATCAAAAGCTCATTCTGTAATGGAACACTTGAAATATTAAATATTGAAAGAATACCTAATAATAATAGAAAGCTATTAGCCATTACCGAAACCTTTATGTTTTATTATCTTTATAAATATTATTTTACTTTTTTCCGAGATTTAAGTTTAATCATTTAAAAAGGTAGGGTTGTTGCTACATAAATTTATTTTCATATATTCAGAATAGTAATAAATTTACTGTAGTGTATTTTAAAGGGAAAAAAATAGATCCCTAGACATAGTAAAGGTTATATTAACCGAATAAAAATATATTTGTGTTTCTTTATCTTTTCATAATTTGTGTTATCATAAAGTTGTGAGAAAATTCTTTATAATAGAAAATTTATTAGAAACATTTTACGAGACAAAATTGAGATAAAATACAACACATTCACAGCTCATAACGCACGAATGCAAAGTAGGTGAAACAGTCTCAATGCGAGTATTATAGCAGGAAATACAAAAGTTCAGCTACATTGTTTTCAAAGTTATATTTTCAAATGCAATTTGGCACGCACGCAAACTATCTCCATAACATAGTATAAAGAAAGAAGTAGGCTAACTCCCGGCGTTTAGGAGCGCACGGTACCTAAACTCGCGAGGCACAGGGTTGTCCTTTGTCACATTGATATTTTAAATAATTGTATAAACAAACACCGATCGCTCACAGCAATAGCGCGGACGTCACGACACCGGTCCCAGAGTAGAAACCGAGCGGCGTTGTAGAACGAGGAGAACCGGGGGCATGGCCAAGCGTTCCTCGTACATACAAACAGCGCGATGTACCTTTGTTCAAAATTACTTACTTCTCTCTTTATACTATGTCCATAGTCTCGTATAGTTTATATAAGTACGTAGACCGGGAGATACTGACACAAAATTTCGAGTCATTTGTAACAGGATGGCGGTTCTACAGGGGTCTTAGTACGCAATGATAAAAAGAAAAATGATGGTGTGATCGCTGGTATCGGTGGTTTAGTCTCGTGGGCGTTAGCCGAACTCGTCGGAAAAATAGCGAAAGTCAAATGATTTGTAACACAAAAATTATAGTATTTACCGATAGCCCATAAAAAAGAAGTAGGCGGTAGTGTCATGCCATACTTTTCCGGTGTGACTTACAGCCCGCCATACCGACGCGAATATGTTGATTTAAATAAAACAATTATTCAACCATTTGTACCAGGCTATCTTTTGCACAGGTAACCATCGTCGTGCAGCCATTTACGAAAATCGCCATGCCATACTTTTCGGACGATTCCAAATGGTCGCCATACCGCCGAAAATCTGCAAAAAAAATTTATTTCGCCAAACTTTTTGTACCAGTATTGCATTTGGATTTTTGGAGAGTATTTGATAAAATGTGACCATTATTATATTTGCCATACTTCTAGTAGGGGGAAAAAGTGCTGTCATACTTGAAAAATTAATTTAGTATTAATTTATATAAGTGAAGATTTCCAACACCTAGATCTTTGAAATTTTGTATTTATAATCTTTGATCCTCAAACTTCCAGGAAAAATAAGTGCCATACTGTTACAAATCGTTTGACTTTCGCTATTTTCCGACGAGTTCGACTAACGCCCACGCGACTAAGCCGCCGGTACCAGCGTTCACAACATCATTTTTCTTTTTGTCATTGCGTACTAAGAACCCTGTAGAACCGCCATCCTGTTACAAATGACTCGAAATTTTGTGTCGGTATCTCCCGGTCTAACGTGTATGTTTGACCTAAATAACCATATTGGTGGGTCAGCTAACGTCGCCTTTAAACATGTCAAGCTCTACGAATTTTCGATAGAACTTAATGAACTCTTTACTTAAAAATACCGTTATAATTTTAGTGGCATAAATTAAAATGAGCACTCTATAACGTGATTAAATTGAGAACTGCGTTAGTGGAGAGTACTGTGAATATTATATACCTCTACTTTAATATAACTTCATTCTAAATTAAAGTTTTTGAGGCGAATATTCATTCAATTTTTCAAAAGAGTTGATGAGTTAATTTTTAAAGGACTGGTATAATAAAGACGTTTACGTAATAGGATTTAAATGAATATTAAATTAATACCAAGGATATTAATAATAACTTTGGTGTTAATAACAAAAATATAACATTTATAAATATATATAAATATACAAGTTAAACTGTGCAATTATTAACAAACACATGAAAAATTCAGCTTATATTAATAAAAAGTGTAAAAGTTAAGTGTGACTTGTGAGTGTTTGGACAGTACTTTGTTCTGCCAAAAACTCGCTGCCAAATTACATTGAAATCTTAACGATGTTAACAAAGTTCACTTGCATTGCTGTTTCAAGTTCACTTGCATTGTATTGACCTAACCTAGATGTACATTGTCTTCTACAATCGAATCAACATTGTTTACACAATGCTTCAATTGTATCCAATCCGAGTCGATTGAATCAAGTAGTTTGAAGAGGGTAGATTTGGTTGTAGGAAGGATCTTTGTTTATAAACTTTAGGCTATTGAAATCAGCGTCAAACCCAAGTATTCTTAGGTCTAAATGGACTTTAAAACAATAAGGACTTAAGACTAAAATTTGAATAGATGAAGTGCTAAATTCGTAGCGTAATTTTATTATTCGGCTTTGTTTTTGTAATTTTTTTTTTTTATAAATTGAAGCATTGATTCAATCATTCAGTATTCGGAATACAATATTTAATTACTAGGTAGAAATAAAAAGGTACTGGTGCGGTAACATTTCATTACCACATTATTGGTTGAATAACTGGATTCTCAGAATTTTACACGAAGTAAAATAAATAAAGAGTACCGTACACGTGTAGGTACAAAGGATTTTAACCTTCATAGCGGTTTCTTTCAAGTACATTCCAAGCCCTTTATGTGAGGTTTGTGGAGGTGTGAATTTCATTATTTTTATTCGGTATAGGTAGTAATGTAATGGATTCCTGTGAACTGTTACATATTTATGTTTCTTTGATATAATTCTTTTGAAGATTGTAACTGAAAATAACGATATTTCCCGGTGGAGTGAAATGTTATTTAGCTTCAAAAGCAAAAGTATATGTTTTACTGATGGACATGTACATGTACATGTACATGGACATGTATGAATTTCTTATGTCTCCACCGTGGATTAAATTCAATGAATACTGAGGAGGGGAATCAGAAAATTAAACATCGAATGTAAAAGTACTATCTACTAATATGCGAAAGTTCATGAAAAATGGTTCATCGAAGCTGTAGATTAATGAAATTAGGCAGATATATTTTCTAATAAATAATTAACTACGTTTTAACAAGCCGCGTGCTAAAATTAGAATTCTATACATAGGAGAGTTAACGCGTAGTTAACTTATGAACAACAATAAAAGTTTATGTAGGTTATTGTGATATCTATTATTAGTTTGTGAAACTACACCTGGATAACAGTTTTATGATCGGATCGATCAAACACTCTATTTGAGTAGCGATTGGAGTGATAAAGTGACGTCATACATGTTTGAACCATTATATTAAAAGTGACAAGGCGAAAGGAACATTTTTTTTTTCATATAAATTCGTTATATCCGCTCCTACAATTTTTTTTATCAACCGTGGAACCATCATATAAATAAAGTATCGACCTACAAGTACTTTTTAAACATTAGCTGTTTTTGAAGTAAAAATTGGTCAACAATTTTCCGCAGATCAAACAACAGGGTAACAATCTATTCTCAATTAAGGACCACAAGTACAACACATAGACACAAGTTCATAATTTCTCCGGTCACAACATTTATAAATATGTACTTCAATAATGGAAGTTAAAGTATTCAACATAACATTGTGCACCTTGTTAAAAATATCATGTTATTCAAAGATGTCCTTGATAGATAAAAGGACAGAAAAATTCGATACCTCGTATAGTAGCGGGAAGGCGGAATGATCGCGATGTCGTAATAGACATTTAAATATAATAAAATATAAAATATGCGTATTATTTTCTTAGTTTGTATGTTTTTAATAGTAGGATTTGATCGTCTTGTTATACTGAGGAATAAAATTTTAGTTCTGTGTGAAGAATGGAAATAACTATGCTATAGCTAATAATAATAATAATATAAGAAGTCCGTATTTGGAAGCTTTAGATAATATAATTAGATAACCTTTACAGTTATAGTAGATAGTATATAAAATAGTTTTTTATTGATTTGTGTGACTATTTCCATAAATTGGAACATTAAACGTTTGATATCGATACAAATATACAATACTGTCTGTATCAAATTGTCGAGCAAAATAATGTTATACCAACTTTGGACTCAAGTTTACGAGTTTATACTGCATATAGGTACCCAACTTTGTTACACGGAATATAGTTAATCAGTGTTTTATACTGCCAACTAGACGTAAGTCAAGACTTCAGTTTCTCAAAGTACAACTTTGTAAACTTGCTAACAGTGATCTGTCAGAGGATTAAACCCGAGTTAAATCTATCCACTATAAACCACAGGGGAATTCTCTTGTTTATAATGCTTGGAGATTAATTAATTTTCGACTTTGCGCTCCACAACTTAAACTGCATTTTAACTTTGGTAATGAAGCTTGTATATTTAATTAATTTATTATAGAACATGTCGCTCTCTATAATTGAATTGTAACATCATGGATGATAGAAATTCAAAAAGCTTTGGCGAATTTTTAACTCAATTTTTCAGTATACTGTACAGCCTGACATCAATTGAGCCTTACATTTTCCCCAAAATATAAGTAACACGAGATTCATTTTTAAACATCAACTACATTGTCGTTCAAAATACCCGCATTATAGGTTTAAACCCTTACAGCAAAAGTAAAATCTTTGGATATTGTAGGTTCCCAATACCGACTTAAACAAACAAAACATTTTTCAAAAAACCAGTAGACGATACTTAATCTTTCTTACTATCAGAACTATTTACTAAAAGAAAAATATAATTAAAAATTTAATAAACCTTAATTATAATGCTAGTACAATAACTTGAAGAACTGATGAGCTATAGGGATTATCAACAGATGCTCATAAAGTGAGTAAAGCCAGCCACGTAATGGCTGAATGGTATTGTTAAGATGGCGGAGTGTTTAATGTGTGACAGGGAATTATTTTATACTAGAGGTCCGCCCCGGCTTCGCCCGTGGTACATATTTCGCAATAAAAGGTAGCCTATGTCCTTTCTCGGGTATTAAAATATCTCTATACCAAATTTCATGCAAATTGGTTCAGTAGTTTAGGCGTGATTGAGTAACAGACAGACAGACAGAGTTACTTTCGCATTTATAATATTAGTATGGATATGGAGGTATAATAAAGGTTCGCAGTTATGTTTCATGTGTTAAAAGTTTAGTGAAGTAAGAATCTAGGCAATCATGGTATTATCATGTCCAATGTAAAGATTATTTGAAGAACTGTGATTAAAATGCGTAATAATAATTAGGTATTTAACGATCTTTGTCTGCGTATAAGTAGAGAAAGAGTGAGCTATAAGAAGAGAAGTAAGCTTTTAACTAACCAATTGGTGACTTAAGCTTTTATTGTTTTAAAATTATTTTTCATAATATTTACATTCATTTTATACCAATCGACTATCCTATTAACTAACTATTAATTAAACTGCTATCCTAAAACTCCAGTTAACCCTAAAACAATTATTCTTTACTTTCGAAAATTAAACCCGTACATTGGGGCAAATGTTTTAACCATAAGAAGCCCGAAGGTCAGCCAATTACGACTTAAGGACACACGAAATAAGAGAACTAAATACATTAGCAAATAAATAATAGGGCTTGGCTTTATTAATTCCTACGACCCTCGAGAGAAGTTGAATATAATATTATACACTCGCTTTTCATTTGTATTCATTGAGTAAACGAGTATCATAGTGATGTAGGATTGTTATTGATATAATATAATAGTAAATTTAATTTCTATTTAGACTGAGACACTTGTTATCTCTGAGATATCTAATTAATGTTTACCGAAATAATTGTAACTCAAATAATGAAAGCTTTCAACTATAGAAGGTTCATAAATGTATTTAATTATAAATGAGTAACGAAATGGGATCAAGCGACACTGCGGGGAACACTTAGTATATTTAGTATCATAATATACTTCAAATAGTATGACATATAAAAGGTAGAACAACGAAGGCGCGGGCAATAAACTTTTTAATTTGTATTCATATATTCAAAGCAGTTTCGTATTTAACTACCTATATTTATAACGTGCGAAATAAAGCTTTTCATTTTTTTACTATCAATTGTTATCAACGAACTAAAACAATGCTCACGAACTACCACCACAGATTAGTTAATAGTACTGCTATCACAAAACAACATGTACTAATAATATAGACCGTTTGTATGTTTGTTTGAACGCGCTAAATGTTCGTTACTAATGTACGTAAAACCAACCAATAATCGCACTACGGGTACTACAGGCACACTCGGGGCGGAAAACGAGTGTTAAATAAAATAAATTATGCGATCACCAAGCTTTTTAAGTTATGAGAGGAACCAAACATACGTCATTAAATGGAATTTTTGAAATTATTCAAACTTTATCCTAAAATACAAAATTGTATGTGTGACCATAATTTAGCAAACAGCAACCCCCAGAGCATAATTCGAACCGTATAATTGGATAGTTTTAATAACTACGAATTATCCACCTGGCTTGCTACACTTAAATTAATTTTACTAAATCCTGATTATAATGTGATTGCTAAAGTTTTGGACGTGTTTGTCAATCAAAATCTTAACATATTGTCGTTCTACATATTTGGTATTGGGGCAAAAAAGATAAATCGTTATCGTTGTGTACCTATGTATAAAATAACATGATTAAAACTTTGTATACTTAATTCTTCTTTTCCTTTGTAAATATGATGCGAGAATATTTTAAAACGAGATGAAATTTCGAAAAAATAGTTGATCCGTAAAAAATGTAACGTTTATTTGTGAAATGGGCCTTCCATGTTATGCGATAGGTTAGTACCGGTTTATTTAAAACATACAGAAAAATAGGAGTCCGTCTACTTACACCTGACGGACCTTTGGGAAAAGTAAATTCTTAGAATATATAATTGTATTACAGTCTAACGAAAAAAATGTGTTAAATTGCAAGCACATGTTACAGATCGCAATTTTTCGACAGTTTGCATTCTCGCGAGTTAGTTTTTAATGTAACGATTTTTACAATATTACGGCGACATACATAACGTTTTTTGTGAATATTAATGAATATTTAAGCCGTATTAGCCCAAAAATTCTGGTACCGTTTCCAATTTATGGATTCCACGTTTATTGCAAAACAAACCTTGACCTCAATAATATCTTGTGCCATTTCTTTGAAATACCTTGTATTTTTAAATCTGAATATCATAACGATATGTTTGAAATTTATTTTCAAGATTCTCCTTTGATATTATAATCTTTATTTACTTTTATTTGTGAAAATGCTGATGGAGGAGCGATAGGTATATATCGTGTGACACCTTTTTATATAATAAATAATTAGTTAATTTTTATAAGACAAAAATTGATGACTTCGCTTTCAAATATCTTTACAAAAAGTAGTATAATTACGCCTTATTAGCTATACTTAAATGAATGTAAAATACGCTAATTGGTTACTTAGTTCGACAAAGTAATGAAAGGACGAAATAAAAAATATTTTGGTTAAAATCGATCTATTATAGAATTAGAAAGCATAAAACAATATTAAAATTGCTTTACAATATTACCATTAATAAATACCAATTTTCATAAAATTATCCTGTCTGTTCTCACTAGGGACTGAAATGTAATACAGGATTTCGGTCCTAATTCCGACACCAGGCTTCGTTTAAATTATATTCTTAATTCCCTCGGTATTAAAACCTTTTTTTATGTAATATGAGTTTTTATTTATGGATCTTAAGCTTATAATATGTAGTTATAAATACGTCGCGTCGGTAGATTGTGCATTGACAAAATGTGTCATAAATTATATTATCTACCCTTAATAATCGATTTTTAAACATTGGCAAATCTTATATTTTGAATAGTAATACGTGTAATGTATACCACATTTCGTATATAAATTAACCAAAAAAAATAACTTTTTAAATAATAAAAAAATATAACGGCATTAAATGTATCATTATGATAGTCGAATAAATAGATATTTTCAATATTTTCTAAATAGTTTTTATAAGAGCTACACTGAAAAATACCCCATTTAAACAACAGTTTTGTATGATCCGTAAATAGCTTTATAAAAACTTAGGATATAATTTCATTACTCAGAACATGGTCCTTTTAATTATTATTCATAACAGCAATCGTGAAATTAAAATATAAAATTCGGCGTCGTCACATAATTCATTAACGTAATATAATGCAATATTTTTACTCCTTATTTAAATATTTCATACAAATAAAATTAAAACAGTAATTATCTTTTTATCAATCCATTTTCGAACACGTCGCAACGGTTAAAATTTAATAAAACTTCACCATTCCAAATTCAAATTTCAAACTCACCGGCCAGGAACACACACAGATAAAAAATAAATTAAATTCTAATTCCACATTTAAAATTAAGAACACTAAAAAAATACATACGCGCGCGGTCGTAGTCGAACGGTGTATTTGACGCCACCCCGCCTAGTCGGGTGGCGGTTCAGAGCGCGAATGAATGCAGGAGCCGTACGGTCGCCCTTATACGTGCGCCCTCAACCCCGACGAGATACCGTGGATGGAATTATATAGAGCTGATACAACGTACACAAAACAAGTTTTGTAAGGGAATTATTTAACATAACACCTATATGTAACGACTCTATCTTTACCATGCTAGTACCACTTCTCTTTAGGAGCTGAATCGATTTCCGTGCTGTAAGTGTAGTGTGTTAAAATTTTAATCATTGGTAATAACAACTCTATATAAATAGAACCGCTGTCGTCCCTGTCACACAGCGGCGGTTGTCAACAAAATGTTATTAGTCGTCTACGCCCGCGCGGAAAAATCCGAAGGAAACGAATGTTAACGTCTGAATTGCAAATTCTCAAACTGCATAACAAAGATGCCAGTTGTAACCGATATTTTACTTTTTCATTCGAACCGTATCGGATATCAAAGGGTTTCAAATGAAAAATTCGAAACTTGGTTTAATGAATGCTATTGCTTGGTTTCGTCTTGTAATGAAAGCGTTTGTTTTCGAGTGGATGGACTTTTTCATGCTTTTTTCTAATTTCATTTGATTTGTGCAGAATTGTTACGTGCTTTTGACACTGTTGTTTTTAAAAGCGCTTATGTTACGATAAGATACATTTAAAGAGATGTAAAGATTGATAATTTAATGAAATTATGTAGAGAGGATAAATCTTTCAGAATATGGTTTCATAGTTAAGAAGTGTGTAGGCTTGAGAAATTGATTTTCATTCCATAATTAATTATAAGCTTTATTCGCTATTGTATTGAATTGATGTTTATATTTACGAATGAATGTCTTTGGAGTTCTACTATGGAGACTAGAACTATGGAGTTTCTTGCCGGTTCTTCTCCGTAGATACTGCTTTCAGTGTATTTAGTGGTAAATGTTAAAAATATCTGATGACGTTTCAAAAGTGCTTCTAGAAGAAGTCTAATTGAATAAATAATGTTTGAGTTTGAGTTTTAGTTTTGATTTATTGAATTAGAAGTGACGTGTTCGTTAAAAATTTATAGATCAAGTTATATTCTCACTCATGAAACGTGAACCAAACAAGGTATTTCGACTACAATAATAACTCTGAATAGATCTCCATTCACATCAAACATTCCGTGGTAATAATATTTTATCCAGAAAGGTACCACGCCCCCCTCTCAATATAATGACACTATTTCTAACGTTCAGAATGGCCCCACTAACGCAGAAATTCAAGCTCTTGGATCAAAATGAATCTTAACTAATAGGGGTTTTTTTTTACAAAAAATGGACTTATGTCCTCTCGTGTCGGGGCAAAGGGTAAAGTACTTATCACGGGTTGGAAAGTTCTATTCAAAAAAGTTGAAGTTAAAATTTTGGTATTACAAAGTTTTGAAACGAAAAGGTAGGTAAGTTTTTACTGTACTTTTTGAACCGATGTCTGGTGGTATTTCATTTAAGACAAGCTATTTTTAATAAACAAGTTTCAGTTCGAAAGTCGGGTCATTTAGTTTTTTTATAATATTTTGTAAAATTAAATAATTTAAATATTGCATAATTTATAGGTATCACACACAGCTCATACCAAAACCCATCTAGATATTCAAAAACTTTCACTCTATAATAATTGTAATACTAACTACCTAGTTGAACTAGTTGTTCAACGGAAATATAAAGTTAATCCTCAAATAGATGACATACAGGAACTATGTACATGTATTATGTGAAATATAGACCACAATACAGGAACAACTATAGTTTTACAATTCTCTAAGGCTTTTTGATTATTTTGTATATAATAAACGTGTATGCAGGACACAAATTAGCATTAAAATAAATTAGAAGAAAATATTAAAGACAAAATTTTCCACCTAATATAATAAATTACATAAAAACATTACCGGGGTACGCTCAAGGCCTTTCAGTGTTCATTGCCGCCCCTGAACAGAAATTATAAAGATACAATCTATACATAAAAATTATACAATTTGCAATGTTTGTACTGTAAGAATATTTTTTATAACTAGTGCATTATGAATTTTCATATAGACATAGACAATCATATACCATTCCATTTATTTAATTACTTCCTAATTTAAAAGAATATTGATAAAAATTGTTATCATAAACAGAAAGGAAGGCTGTGTCTGTCAGATAAAACCAATTAAAAAATTACCATTTGGCGGGAAACTCATTATTAAATGACATTGCTTAAGCGTAATGGTATTACGAGCCCTTTTTACCTCGAATTCAAAATGCCTGCGTTTTTATGTTTATGAAAGTCTGAATATATTTTAAATTTCAGCATGTGGAAGGAAATGAGAAATGTAATCTAGTAGTTTATTTTTTACTAGCTTTCCGCCCGCTGCTTCACCCGCGTTTTCAAAGAAAAACCCGCATAGTTCCCGTTCCCGTGGGATAAAACGTATCCTACGTGTTAATCCAAGTTACTCTCTATATGTGTCCTAAATTTCATTTTAATCGGTTCAGTAGCATTTGCGTGAAAGAGTAACAAACATACATCCATCCTCACAAACTTTCGCAGTTATAATATTAGGTAGTAGGACTTGGTACTACAGGCTCAAATACAAATTTGTATTATTACTTTGTACAATTGATAATAATAAAGAATTGTATTTTAATGTGTATGAATTTTATCTGTAGTTTCTAGGTATGTATATAATATGTTTTGGATCCGCAGGGTTGCTGGTCAAAACTGGCGACTGGCTAACAACGAGCGCTGAAGCTATATTTCAATGTAGGAGGTTCTAATCATATTTAGTCGAATATAAACTCTCTAATTTCTATATTTAGCCACAACTGAACCTGGAACAAGTTTGAAGCTATGCTTTGCATTCAGTATTCATATCACTATATCTGTATAAATTTTAACCCTAAAGTTTTACAACGAAATTAAAAATCCTAAATTCTAAGAGTGTTCTGTTTACAGGTATTGTACAATTTTTTTGTTAGACGATAATAATTTACATCACTTTAGTTCTACAAGGAGAAGTTTCTCAATACGACTGTATTTTTTTTTTCGACGGAGTAAACCGATTTTGATGATTGTTTTTTTTTTTGTTTGAAAGCTATTACTGATTGGTCCCAATTGAACGTTATCATATTCTGACCATTTCAAAGCGGTTTAGTTTTAGTAAAAAAATAATCTATACTATGTAATATTATAAAGCTAAAGAGTATGTTTGCTTGTTTGTTTGAACGCGCTAATCTCGGGAACTACTGGTCCGATTTGCAAAATTCTTTCGGTGTTAGATAGCTCATTTATCGAGGAAAGCTATAAGCTATATATCATCACGCTAAAACTAACAGGAGCGGAGCAATGCGGGTGAAACCGCGCGGCACAGCTAGTTATACCTATTATAGGAATGAAATTGTTTTTATTTCAATAACTTTTGCACGACATTTTGCGCATCACCGCGCCTTATATAATAACTGGACTGTTTGATGTGCAATCCAATTATCTGAAAGCAATCGAACGTTATTAACTTCCATTGCAATAACAATTTTATTATTTCAATAATTTCAATGTTATATTTGTTCTCGTCGTATTATTGGTATCTAGAAATGAGATATTGAACAATGTTATTTGCTACTGTTAGACAGAGATGTACTGGGAATTTAATAACAATAATCCTTACAATAATCATACATTCGTGTCAATTTCATTTTGACGTGAATGGCAAAAAATAAATATTTTTTTTTTTTGTAGACAATAATTATAGATATTTATGAGCAATAGATGGCGAAGATTGGACAATGTTTGTCGGGTTATAATACTCGACTAAATGTGAATAAATATGAGAAAGAAGAAAGAATAAACTATTCCTTCTTCTTCACACAAATGAAGAACAGTTTTGAGAATAAAATCTTTGAACCAAATTCCACCTACCATGATTCGCACACAAGAAAAATATAAATTCTGAGTTCTTAATAACATTTTTAAACAACCCTAAACAGTACGCTTATTATAAAGGTAGACAAATTCTTCATCTAAAAATTCTCTTTTGAAAAATTAAGTGACATATTTTGCCACTGAGTAAATCTTACAAGCCAGCATAACAACGCAGGCGCCTCGCATTCCTCGCAAACTTGGGGAATTCACAAAGTACCGCAACCTTTGTCGGGTTAAATAAAGTTATTTTGCGTCACATAACCAGCATTTTGTTATGATTTAACTATATTACGGTACACGGAATATTTAAAATTTCTTTTTGGTATTTGTTCAAGGTTTTACGTTGTATGGCTCTTATGGGCAGTGGGTGTGAGCTGAGAACAATGTGGCTAACGTGGGAGGCTTATTAATATATTATAGAGAAATAAGCGGTTTTGTTTAATGAGCAGTCGAATAATTAAAATTATTATCACTTTAAAAATATCTTAATATGTATTTAGTTAATTTATCTATCCCACTAAGGTGTTCCTTAGGTGTTCCTTACAAAACCCTATTTGAACAAAACATTGTTCAAATAGGGTTTTATATAATATATTTTACATCTTCCCGGAATAATAATTATCGATAGTAAAACTCTTCTCATAATTTTGGGTAAAGCAACTGATTTTATGTGCTTAAATACTTATATAGATAATAGTTATAATAGTAATAACTAATATTTAACTATTTATAATTCATCTGTATTTCATATGTATTTTGTTACAAGCTAAGTTTCAGATTTTTTTTTTATAAATTTATTCTTTTTAGTGTCCCGTTCTAGAGAGACACTACAATGACGAGAGTGAATGGAGTAAATTGAATTAAAAGGAACCTCAAGACGTATATATTGGCGTACTTCCAAATAGATGAAAAAACGACAAAGTTCTTAAGATTGTAGTAAGATAGAGAGAACTCTTGAAGATCTATTGAAAATTCTTTGAAGTTAAAATGAAATAATTCTTTCACTGTCTTGTTTCGTACATTCTTGCGAGATACAACATGGTGAAGATCCTTTTAATTTATGACATACTAGCTGTGCCCTAAGGTTTTACCCGCATTACTCCGCTCCTATTGGTCTAAGGATGATGATATATACAGTCTTCCTCGATAAATGGGCTATTTAACACCGTAAGAATTTTTCAAATCGGACAAGTAGTTCCTGAGATTAGCGCGTTCAAACAAACAAACAAACTTTTCAGCTTTATAATATTAGTTTCAATCAAAATAAGAACACAATTTTTTGTTTTTAGAAAATTTTCAAATAAAGTCAAGAATGAATTGTACCATTTATGTGTAAATAATTTCCATTGATAAACTATATATATTATACACTAATAGTATTTACGCCAATATGCTTTGCATTTATATTAAACGCAATTTCTCAACCTTATATTTAGAACATCAAATTATGTTCCAAAAGCTCTCATATCTAAATCGCTATAAACAAACAAATAACTAATTTTAACAATTGCACTATAACACAATTGAACTACTCGTTTCTAGAACCATTTATTTTCGCTTCTATTCAAACATAATAGCATCAAAATTGACATGAAAAAGCCATGTCATTAAGAGGCTTGACAAACAAAAACCCACGCTCACATGTGGGTGTTAACCTTAAAATGATATTATATTGACAAACAAGAAACGCCCGCGGTATTGTCTACTTCAAAATATATAAATATACAAAGGTAATTGCTGTTCTTAATACTAAATTTATATTTTTATAAGGCCAGTCTAATAAATAAAAACAAGGATTATTTTTGGGCCTACGGCATTTATTATGTTGGTAAAAAGAATTGTTTTATTTGCGGCTTAAAACATAATAATATATTTGTACTGGAATTATACATTTTGGAATTATAAAATTTGGAATTATAATTATTTTATAATACTGTTTTAACCTAGTCTATTTTGAGCTATTTTTTCCATCAAGCGGTTTATTTCACAGAAATATGAATGGGAACTTATAAGATATTTTTTGTGATGCCTTAAATTACGATAATATTAACTCATCTATATAAATAATCTTTATTAGCACATTTATTTCAATAGGTATATTAAACATAATATTAAAGAATGCTATATGTGTCCATAAAGCCAAGAATAATTTACAATACTCGTAGCACTTTTCACTGTCTACAATAGCTACGAAATATGCTACGAATTTCGTAGCACTGTGAATATTTTGTGTGGACAACAGTAAAAGAAAAAAATACATTCCATTGCTAGAAACGAATTGTCCAGTATGTTGTTAATTACAATCGTATTCATGAATACTCAATGCGGTTGGCTATTTTATGCCTTGTTTCAGAACAGAATAAATTGTTACGCTAACTATTGAACATGTATTTTGTAAATCGTACATACATGTCACATAAAATAATTTTATTGCTGAAATTAACTGAATACTATTAAGTTCCTTCTTGTTTCTCCTTTGCGTTACTTTTTATTTTTCATGCTTTTTAAGGAATAAGACCGACTTAATGTGTACACTAGCCATGCCTTTTAGTTATGTGTGTACGTTGTAAATTTACCATACGATTTTGAACAAAAAAATGTTATATAATTAAGTACTGTAATGAATTTCTTATACAATAAAACTTCACATACACGTGTATATGTACCCTAATAATATCTACTACAAGTTTCTGTATCATTCAATTACGTTAAGGGAACATAATGTTAGCCATCTATTGATATCTTGTTATTAACACATTACAATACATTTAATTAATAACTGGTATCAGATTCGTCCATGATGATACTAACACAAACAATCAAGTCTGCGTAATCTAAAATCACTCTTAAGTCTTTTCAAATACGGTTCAAAATTAGTTAAGCAGACTCTGTGTTGTATATCCTAATGTGTTTCAAAGCTTATTTTCATGTTATTAAAGTTCATTGTCTCTTGCCACAACAATATTCATATTTTCAATAAAAGACCGCTTTTCACGTCATCATAGCTTTTGACAGCGGTTTTCTGAACCCGTTTTTGATAGGGCGCCGCGCTGTGTTAAATTATTATGTTGATGAAACCATTCATGTAAATAGTTATTATGTTTTAATTCTTGAAGCTTTTGCCACCAAATATATATTTTGCATAGAAATAACAATGCTTATGAAGCAAATGATAACTAATAAATCTATAAAAAAAAATCGTTAAAAGAGTGTAATACATACATAATTAAACCATGTTTGGGATAATGGGATAATCTTAATATATATAAATCTCGTGTCACAATGTTTTTCTTCAATGGACTCCTAAACCACTTAACCGATTATAATAAAATTCGCACACCATGTACAGTTCGATCCAACTTGAGAGATAGGATAGTTTAAAGCACAAAGCGGGCGAAGCCGCGGGCGGAAAGCTAGTTGTTATGTGAAATTATTGAATTGTTCGAAAAATTCTTATTGTACACCTCCTATAACTTTCGATTGTCCTCTGTTAGGTACTGATATTTATCATATTATCTAAGTTATTTTTAACAATTGTATTAAGCAATGCAAAGCTAAAAAAATATAGTGGAAGCCTCCTTTTTTGAAGTCGGTTAATGACCTAAATGTGACACCATAATCAATCACGCTATAAAAGGCTTTTATAAAGTCCTTGTTTAATTCTGTTGAAGGTTGAATCGTAGGCTTTTAACTCTGCTTTGAATTTATTTAATACCAATAATGGATGCATTTGTAAACTTCAAACTTAGCAGCATTCAAAAGCATATTTTGTGTGTATAAATAATACGGGATAATATAATAAATGACTGATGTTTTTATTTGAATATTACTTAGAATAATAAATTAAATTATTTAAAAAACAACTTTTTTTTATAATTTCTGATCAAAAAATGAAATGTACAGAAGTTATAATATTATAATACATGTCTTTAAAGACATGTATTTCAAATTTATTTGATTGTATATATTATTTTGTTAAATTGATACCAATCTTATAAACTCAAAACTTTGCATAGGTATCAGTTACCTACCTATATACAGAAAAAAACAAACTGTAAAGAAAACATAACACTAAAAATGTTTTAGTATACTTTCATAGTGGCTTGAGGCATAAGGCGTAGCATAACATACTTAAGAGGGTTAACTTAACTATAATAGAGATAACTTGTGAGCGATAAGATAGCTTTTAGTACTGGTACTTTGTTATATTTATTTCTTCGTTCTTGTTTTTGTAAAGTCGCCTACTCACGTACCTGCTGCAGGGACAATATTGGAATTGCACCCTTAATTGCCTCCTGATGTGTATAGATAAGCAGGGACAATTTTTTAATTGGCCTCTTTGGGTTTTTAATTGCTCCAACTGCCGTGCAACCGCGATTGTCCCTGCGGCAATTGTGTGAGTAGCCCGCTTAACGATAAGTGTCATTCGAAACCTCACTTTTGTCTGTCCCAATATGGTACACTTTTTAACGATTTAAGTATTGCATCTTCATATAGTATGGAATATTATATGGCTTTCTTACTCAAAATGTTAATCAGTCATGAGCCGGATTAACTTTATGAGTAAGAAAGCGATCCAACCCTGTTTTATTACTTTCTCTTAGTTTTAAAGGGACTAGAATTTTTCCGGTAACACTCAAGCTTATCCATACAAGGACACCTCTTAATTAAGTAACATGTTTTATCAATAGTTCGTTAGTACCCTCAAAATAGTTCACCTTGATGAAAATGGAAAAACATGTTCCAAAGATAAAACTATACAGATTCGATTACTCTATGACGTCATAACAAAATATGGATGTATTCCGAAAAAGAACTGCGCAAGCATTCAGCCATTTTGCGTGAAAATGGCATAGATTTAATGGAACATTGAGCGATGGCAGCTGCCTGTACGTTGCCATTAAGGCGCTACCCGGCAATTTCGACTATGTTCAACCTCTATAAAGTCTGGTACAACATAAAGCACAATACCGAAAAAAATATTATATAAAATAGGATGGTCTTTGATCTTTAATTGCTCGCGAGGACTTTTTTCCAAAGTTAATAGATTTCTAGAAAAAAAATGTGCCGTGGTCATCGATTTTTCCGCAAATACTCTATAAACTTCGTAACCTGCTGACTTAGAGCTCTGAAAATTTTATGTTTAATAAATTATCAGTAACACAACAGTCCCTGACGAGGATATTTTATTTCACTGATTAGAATCTTTTTAAATACAAAATGCGAGGAAAAAAGAAGGTGCAGCGGGAGAGGTTTGAGATCCGTCAAGTATGGTCAAGGTTATTAGCGCATGTAAAAGCCTTAACGATGGAATAATGCGTTAGTAAAATCAACTTTGTATGTAGGTTGTGCAAAAATAACTTTTAAAAATAATAATATCAAACTACTTACTTTAAAATATCACATCTGCTAACATGCAGGCGAAGTTATTAAATCAAAAGTGGGATAAAACGACATTTACTTGTCGTTTAAGCATAGTAAAATTAAATACGAAACAAAATTATACTAAAATTCTGTCAATGAACAGTATTCCTGTACTTAATATCTTTAGTTTCTGGTTTTCTCGTAATTACCAGTATTAAAATATGCTATTATAGCGAACGGTTGAAAAGTTAAATTTAATGTTTTTTGAAGTGAAAACTTCTTTAGCGGCGTTGGGTATAAAATCTTAAACTCGCGTCAGGACACGTGGCCTGATCGAAAAAGCGTAAGACGGATCTTTTTTTTTGTTCTTATATTCCATGCGTAAGATGGATACCATTCCAAAATATCAAACATGCTGAACGTTAATAATCAAGTTTTCACTTCTGCCGGCACTCCCGGTGTGCAACCCGTCTGTTTTTTTTAAAGATTGTATACTCGTATGATATTAACAGCATTCGGAAAAGCTTTGTTCAAGCACAAATTGTACAAGAAATAGTGAATTCAAATGGGACCACAATGAATTTAGACAAAACCTTTTATTGATAAGGATTAGGTACTGTTAGTTCCGAAAGTAGTAGATTTGAATTAAGCAGATTCCTGAAATTTGTTTAACCATGAATAATTAGGTAACCTTTTGAATTGGTCATGTATCAACGCATTTAGAGAAATTTTAACGTGTGAATTAATCGTGTTTCCAATAAAACACGTTACATACAGATGGTTGGTCGTCCTTGATTTACATTCCATGACATCAGACAGAAATTATGCAAAATATTCACACAGAATAGCTGTCCTGAACATTGTTATTGTTGTTAAATGTATATTTTTATATAAATAAATCGAAGCTAGATTTGTACTTTAAATTAAACAGTATAGAGCGGTTTCTGAATTTTTAAGCTATTGCATAGCTTCTATCGCGGGCCTTGAGCGCGGGGACCGAATCAAGAAATTCCGTAACGAAAAAACCTCACGCTCCCCACTCCGGCGGGCTCGGAGGTGTGGCTTGAAGGCATGCTATAGCAATAGCTTTACCGCGGCAGTCCCCGAGTGCCACATGTCTTTTGTTTTTTAGGTTTGAGAAAGCTTATGTGAAATACAAGAAAATATTTAAATAAATAAAGCCTTTATATTTTACATTATTTAACATTCTTAAACGTTACATCCATTACATCTCTTCTTTAAAACTAAAGTATTGTTAAACATGTAAGTTTATGAAAGCAATATAATTAAAATATTATTATTTGTTTTAGACCACTTAAATAAGAGTATGGTAACGTTGTTAAAGTCAAATTCTCAATTCAGAAATCGGCGGTGTGACTTTATATATGTGTTTTACTCTGAGATATGCTAAATATTACGACTGTAAATTTGTATGCACATAGTTTGCTGCTTCGAATACAAATCAGCAGCCTGAATATGTGTTGAAAATGTTAACAAGGTATGCACCTTGAGCGTTGGAAATTATAACATAGTTTAATATTGTGCTTGCGGAAGACTGACGTAATTAAAGTGTCGTATTGCAATTAGACACTGACACCCATGTTTGCCTAATTACCACATGTACTAGCTAGGAAACAGAAAGTAATTGTATTCTACTGAAACAGTTACTAAAGCTAATAATTACAGATAATAAACCTTTGTATTCCGCGTAATTCGATGTTCTATTCCAAAATGTTGCATTCAAATCATTACTTGATTGAACCTCTAACACGATATTGTCACATGACAGGAACGCATAGTTAAGCTTAGGCATAAAGCGGGATCATACTACATTGTAGAGAGTCGAAATTCATTCATATATTAGGAACGAAACGCTGGAAATGTTATTTATCACCATAAAATTTGTTAAACATTTGTTTTTCTTTTCCTCTCCTATATCAGATGTAATCACAGCTGCTTATAACCAAAACATTCCGAAATTAAGTTTGAAGCTGATTAAAAATTAATGTTTGTTTTGATTATCGAGTTCCTACCTTTGTTCACAGAAAAGTATTCAAATACCCTGCCGTCCTTCGCAGAACGGTGTATAAATATGCCTATTTAGTATTTAAACAGTCTCATAATGTTAACGTCAGCCAACAACTATTAAAACACATAACATAATATTAAACTAGTCATATTAATAAACAATTTTAAAAACGGAGTCTTTCATGACATATTTCAGAAAGAAAATGACTAAGGAGCTCTTCAAACAATGGAAGAAATATGAAACAAGGCGGCCATTCAGTATAGTATCGAGGTCAAAAGTCAAACACGGGCATAGAATGGATATGATATTTGCGCTATGCATACAAATGGATAGCTCGGGGCATAAAATTCGCGGACAGTAGGTAAAGCGACTGCGATACATTTGTCTATGTCGAAGTGTTACCATACTGTAGTATTACGTATAGGTACTGCGCATTGTTTCTAATTGGTGGAAATTGTTATTCTAAGAAATAACTTTTTTATAGTAGGTTCGGTTACATAATAATGTATGTACATAATAAGGTACGAACAGATGTTTTTAAGTGATTTAATATAAAACCATCGGAGCTGTTTATACATAATTTCAAGGTTTTAGAATCCACAAATCAAAAACAGCCTCAATTTTATTCCTTCCCATTCTCTACCAGTTTTCACCACAATACCTTAATCTTGTTGTTTACTAAACATTATTATTAAAAATCCTAAATTAACTTTAGCTGTACCATTTCATATTGGAAGATAAACCTCTTCTAATCCCTGCATCCGATTTCCTAGTAAAGCGATTTATAAAAGCTTCATTGAATGCAATATTCTATGAATATCTATAGAGCGTCATTAGTTCGTGATAATTTTAAACGGAATTAGACCAGACATACCAGATTTAGTTTGGAATTCCAACCGCGTGTTTGGAATAGCAGGTGAAGTTTCAGTAGTGTGACCAAATTTAATTATTATGAAGTATCACAATATATCTGTTATTATATTATGAAGCTGAAGAGTTTGTTTGTTTGAACGCGCTAATCTCGGGAACTACTGGTCCGATTTGAAAAATTATTTCGGTGTTAGATAGCCCATTTGTCGAGGAAGGCGATAGGCTATAATATTATATCATCTCGCTAAGACCAACAGAAGCGGAGCACTCCGGGTAAAACCGCGTAGCACAGCTAGTTTAAAAATATATAGCACTTTCTATAACTGTTGTTGTGACTGAAATGTACATTATATCTTTAAACATTTCAATACTAAATCCCACAGAATCTTAATTTAAAACATTTTTGTAATACAAAACCTGGGTGAGGAATGCAATTTAAACCGACTTAAGGAACTTGGAAATTCCTCAAATAAATTTACTATTTGTGCAGGTCTTTAAATCTCAATTTAACTGTACATCTATAAGAAATTGCATTACTTTCACTGATTGATTTTGTTAACAAACGGGTGCCATTTTCATGTTCGTTTATTATTAGCCTCACCTGCATATTTGTATTTAACCGATGTTTAATAATAACGTTAATTAATGAAAATAATATGTTACGTTAAAACGGACAGATTTAATAGGATCGGTGACAATACAATAATTTTACGAACGTATTTTTTAGTTATTTAAATTATGATATTAATTATTGTTTTACAATCGTCATATAGACTAGAGTAGATAATTTTTGAAACAAAAAAAAATCGCAGTCGGATGAAACCCATTAGAAAAGGAGGGGAATA